>KL647290.1:1404097-1519382 GCA_000727475.1 Sarcocystis neurona | reverse complement strand
CATACATAGATAGATACATAGATACATAGATAGACAGATAGATAGAAGTTGGTGTATGTATCTGAGGAAGTGGACGTTTGAAGATCTGTGCGGGGAGCGTATATTTTTGCGTCGACGTGGCTCTGCAAAGACGCGCAGACAAAAAGAGGAAGACGTCCCTCCAAGACACATGTGAACAGACCCACATATGCGTACACACACATATAAATATACATGCATATATACACGTACATATATATACGACGCCCACATACATACAATCGCGTACATACATATATATACATATACATGTATATATATACATACACGCATATACATACGTGTACGTACATATACGCATATACATACGTATATACGCACACCTTCACACATACAGACATATACATACATATACACAAGTGTACATACACACGTATACATACATGCATATACAGCCGCAGATAGAGAGGCACACATATACATCCATATACATACATACATGTACATACATACATACACGTACACTGTTACACATGATACACCGGCGTACATACAGATATGTATATGTCTTATTATTATTTTATGAGCGTGCATGTAGAGAAGCAAGGAGAGGAGAAAGCGAAGACGTGCTGTCGCGGTGGTGTAGCGGTCCGAGTCTCCTCGTGGCTGCTGCGACTGTTGCTGTTGCTGCGGCTACTGTCGTGATCGTTGGCGTGGGGTTCCTTTTTTTTGTGCTCCTGCCGTGCTGCTGCTGCTGCCGCTCATCTGCGGGAGTGATACTTCTTCTCTCGTTCCCCTCTCTCTGTCTCGGCGCTTGTTGCATCTCCTGCCGCGTGGTGCTGCTGCTAGCCACTTGGGCTGGGCGAGTTGTGTCGCGCTGCTGCTGGCGCTGCTGCAACCACGGGGCTGCTGCTTCTGGCTTAGCTCTTCCGCCTCCTGCTGCTCCTCCTCTTCCCTGCGCTGCTTGCTGGTGTGACCAGCCCGACACCTGCTGCACGTCCTGCTGCTACTGCTGCGCTTCCTCCCCTTGCTGCGGTTCCCGCCGCTGTTTCTCTTAGCTCGCTGCTGCCTTCTGTACCGGTGCTGCTGCTGGTGTCCCTCAGGCCGACAGCGATGCTTCGCTTGGCAGCATATATCGAAGAACCCGTTGCTGGCGGTCAGCGTCAACCCCCAACTGCCGTGCGTAGCTGCTGTTGGCTGCGTCAACGGAAGAATTCTCATTTTCGACATTTCTGCGTTCTACTCGCTGCTTCGTTCGAATCAAACACGTACTAAAAAAGTCCTTCCTTCTTCACTTCTCCCTACGAGTGCCGCTGCTCCTCGTACTTCTGCTGCTGCTGCCTGTACTGCTCTTGTTGCTGCTTCGTCTCCTGCTGCTCTCGCTGCTGCGTCATGTCCTGCTGCTCCTGCTGCTGCTTCCGCGCGTGGTCCTCCTCCGTGGTCCCCTCTTGCTGTTTCTGCTTCTGCTGCTCTTGCTGGTGGTTCATCTGCGGGTGCCGCTGCGGCTGCAGCAGTTGCCTCGGCTGCTACCACTACCGCTTCTGTTGCTGCTGACGGCTGTTGTGCTGCTGCTTCCCCCCAACTTCTCTGCAAAAAAGAGAAGAAAGAAGCTGCTGCAGCTGCTGCGTTACCTGTCCTCATAAAAGGAACAGAGGTCGGTGCTGCGTCGTCTGTCTGTAGAACAGAAGTCAAAGCCGCTGCTGCTGCTATTTCGTCTCCATTAAAGCCGAACGGAGAAGCGTCCGCTGCTGCAGCTGCCTACCTCCGTAGTGCGGGGCGCTGCAAACTGCTGGTATCTCTGCCCTCTCCTCTGGGAGAGGATCTGCTGCGGCTGCTGCAGCAGCGACATCCGGTGCAACAGCTGCGTTGGCTAGCTGGCACCGGCATGCTTGCTGCGGTGTACGTACACCCCGTCATAGCGTGCAGCCCCGTCTGCAACAACAGCAGCATCAGCGGATGCCAGTTCACCAGCAAGAGCAGCAATCAGTATGTGTGGTGCAGCTGCAGCAGCAGCCAGTACCTGCCGTCCTTCGGCAGCTGTGCGGCAGTGTGGCTTCCAGGCGCCAATGTTTTTGACGAATACAACGACGCAGCGCTGTTCAAGATTTTTTGGGCTCGAGCAGCCAGAAATAAGCGAGCAGCGAAATTGTCGCAGCTAGTCGCGGTGCACGTGATGCATGCGACCCAAGCGAAAAACCCCACACGAGGTCTAGCCGGCTACAGCAGCGACGCGTTTCTCCGTTCCTATCGCTGGTGCTGCTGCAGTCTCCCAAGCTGCTCACGTCCCTGCTGCAGTAATAACAGCAGCAGCGAGACTGCCAACACGCCACACACGACGTACGGCAGCAGCGGCAGGGGTTGCCGCAGCAGCAGCGATGGTAGTAGCGAGCGGGTCTGCAAGCACTCTTGCTGCGGTGGCTGTTGCAGCGACACTTGCAGCAGCGGGCTCTGCTTCTGTAGACCTGACGACTGCTGCCGCTCCTGCTCTTCCCGTACTGCCCATCGCTGCAGCGTGAGGCCTGGCAGCAGCAGTTGTATCAGCAACAGCGATCTCTGCAGAAACTGCAGCACAAGCAGCAACTGCTGCACCGTCGTAGGGGGCTGCAACAGCACCCGCAGCAGCAACGGCGTTGAGAGATGGAGATACGCGGCTGCTGCTACGGAGCGCCGAGACACATCTGCTAGCGACACCAGAAGCAACGGCAAAAGCTGCAGCACCCGGGCTGCTTCTGATCTGGCGCACACCTTACCTCCCTCTATTGCTGCTGGTGCTGCAGTTGTACCTGTTCCTGCTGCTCACTGCTCCGGTTCCCGCGTCCATCCGTCTGATACTCATCTCCGCATCCCCAGTGTTACTCCTGCTGCTGCTAATTCTTGTCCGCAGACAGCTGCTGCGTCTGCTGCTGTTTCTCTTCCTCACGCAACTGCTGCTTCTGCTGCTGCGTCTTCCACTGAGGCTGCTGTACCCAACACGGGTGATGCTGCGTTTTCGAATGCCCCTACTGCTGCACCCGCCGGTGATGGCGCTGAATCTTCAAGTGCTGCTGCTGCCGCTGCCGCGTCTTGTGCTGCGTCTGCTGCTATTGCTGCATTTGATCCACCACCAGCACGTTCCCCTTCAACCTGTTCCTTCCAAAAGCAGCCGTGCTGTCTCCACTGCTGCAACCCCTCCCGCTGCTGCCTCTCCTCTTCTTGCTGCCGTTGCTCGTCCTGTCCCTCAGGCAGTGACACCCCCTCCCGCTGCTGCTGCTGCTGCCGGCGTGGCGTCGGCTCCTGCGGTCTCCTTTCCTGCGGCCGAAGCGGCCCGCGCAGATGCCGTGCGTCAGCAGCAGGTGTAAGCAGCAGCAGCAGCATGACTGCATGCGACATAATGTATAGCCGAGTGGGAGGAGTTATCGGCGTGAGCAGCGACAACAGCAGCATGCTACACTACTGGAAACCAGGTAGCTGGTTGATGGGAGACGCAGATGACTTACGCATTCTTTCACGAAAAGTCGCTGATGTGCAGCAGCTGCAGCAGGAGCTGCGACATTTACAGAAGCAGCAGATGGCGCGACAACAGCGCAGCTGCAGCAGAGCAGAACGCACGCAGCTGCTGCAGCAGCAGGAAGCCGTAGAGCAAGACCTATTTCTCTCTGCGGCTGCTGCTCCTGCTGCTTCCGTTTCGTTTCCACTTCGTTCTGTCCCCAAAAAGGAAAGTCTTGCGTGCACAAAGGAGGCCCTCATGCTGCCATGGAAACGCTTCTTGTCTGTACGGCCAACGACGAGACTGCTGCTGCAGCAGCAGCAACGAGAACTGCAGGCGGAGGCAGTGCTACTTAATTGCGTGCGGGACAGTAGTGTTCAAATTGCAGCAGCAGAAGAGGACGAAGAATGAAAGGATAGAATGAAAAGGACAGGGGCAAGAGAGAGCAAGGAGAAAATATAAGGGGAAAAAGGACTGGAAGAATTAGAAAGCGGGAGAAAGCGGAAGACGGCATGCTGGAGAAATACACGTCAAGAAGAAAGAAAAGAGAGATACTGAGTGAGCGACACGAGGTAGAAGTCGTAGTGCTTTCAAGAAGAAAGAAAAGAGAGATACTCAGTGAGAGACACGAGGTAGAAGTCGTAGTGTTTCCGCTGAGGAGGCATCAGCGACAGCAGCAGCAGCATCCATAAGGGCATCATCAGAAACGCGGTAGCCGTACAAGGAGCAGCAGCAGCAAAGCTTAATGAAGCAGCACGCGTAGCAGCAAGCAAAATGCGCCAGCAACAGCAGCGCTAGCCCTGGAAGCAGCGACACCATCAGCAGCAAACACGACATTAACAGCAGCAGCACAGCAGCACACGAGTAAGTAGCTGTGAGCAAAGAGCAATGACAGCAACCGCGCTCAGCAGAGCAGCAGGCAGAGCAACTACACTAGGCGCAGCAAGAGCTGCTACCGGGGGACTGCTACTACGACGCGTAGCAGCAGCTGCGGGGAACACAACGTGCTGGAGACCATACCAGAGAAGTTCCAGCAGCAGGAGGCGTGCCTCCGTGGTGCCGAGAACTGGATTGAGGCCCCTCGTTGATGACGCTTCACAGATGTCTGGGGTTGAACTGCTGCAGCGAAGTGAAGCAGAAGACTATTGCTCTCTACGTTACTCTGGTTGCGAGCGGTTGTAATTTCTCTTCCGCGGACGCACGCGCGGACTGTCATCTGCGTTGCTATGTAGCGGCTTAGCAAAGTGCTATGCTAGTTTCCAGCATCTGTCTGCGTCTGTCACTACCTGTCTTTCTGTGGGCCTCTGTGTCGCCCACGTGCCGCTGCGTCCCTATCTCGTCGGTCCTAATTCCCCGTTGAGGCGACGTAGCTGCCTTCAGACGCAGGGGTGTTGTTCGTGGAGAACTGCGTATCAGCGCGGGGGTTTATCTGTGTATGTGCAGAAAACCGATACCCAAAGATATATACACATCGTATGTGCGCAGGTGTTTGTGTGTGTATATACAGAAGACCGGTACACCAAAAAAATATATACAACATTGTGCACATATATATATATATATATAACGCACATGAATATACATGTATATATATATATATATGTAAAATGTGCGTTCGTCTGTTTTTGTCGTTTGCATTCGAGTTCTGTGGTCACACTTTTTCTCCTGCTCAGTTGTATAGTTACTCATCACAGAGACCCCAACAAGCACGCGTGTGTGTCTACACTGCCGGGTAAACCGGCCCACGTCTAACACGTGTGCGTACGTGCGCGTCTGTGGGTGTCTGTGAGTGTGCGCTGCTCCTATTACGCGCGTTGCTGCGTGCCTCGCTCACCGACTTCGCAGAAGCTTGTCTAACCTAATCTACGCACCCCACCGGTGTTGCGCAACCGGCACGTACCCGTACATGTCTACGTGCGTGAAATTTTTTGTTTGCGTACATGTGCGTGTGTGAGGTGGACCCATCAAGGGCGCCTGCCGCCTGCTGCGGCCGTTGCATGCTTGGAGTCGCTACGGGAGTGCTGCTGCTGGCAGCCTCATGCAACGTAACTACGCGCAGCTGCTGCTGTGGGGCTCCGCAGCTGCCGCGTCCAAGTCGTCTTCCCCTTGATATGTATATGCATATATGCGCATCACTCGAATCCACGCAGCTAGTTATCAGTGTATACATATATGTCTTCACTGGTGCATGCAACGTTGCTGAGCGCCGTACACCCATACTTGTGCTCGCTAGCACGCGCACCAGGTGTGCGTGCCCACTTTGAACGTATTTACCCGACGATAAATACGCGTATTAGGCACGGTTGTCTCCGTAGTAACGTACTTCCTCGTACGTTTAAGAACGTATCTGCACGAGCGTACTTCACGTAGATGCAAGAAGATGCTCTTCTGTATGTGTGTGTGCATGTCAACGTGGACTTCTCTGTGTGTTAGTGTGTCAGAGAAGAGTGAGACACTAAATTTTTCACCGTGCAGGAAAGAGCGAAAAGGGGAAAAAGAGACGCCCACTGGCGTTTGTTCTGGTAGATTTGCGCGCCGCGCACGGGCGTCTCTCCTTTGCAGAGACTCTGGCCGTACACACAAAATTGACGACTGACCACATACAGACATATTTCTATATGTGTGGAGAGGTAAAAAATTTGCATATAACCATACACCTACTGACGTCTATTTATACGTTTATATGTAGAGCCTGACGTATCAACCCAAACACACACACACACACACGTGTATGCACTTGTCCACGTAAAAATTGAAAACTGACCACACGCCTACAGAGTTGTACACACATTTATATATATGACTTTACGCATGACCACAGGCATACACGCGTGTGTGTATACATGTAATACGCGTATGTGCTTCCACGTAAAATTTACATGACACCATACACATATATGTGTATGACTGCCAGAAATAATGCGGGCATTTTTACGAATACGTAAGTATTTACATATGTGTCTTTATATATACTGGTGACCAGCACGCAAGTGTATAGATACATAAATATGGCAAATTCAGTCATAATACGTAGGCACACTCGTCAGCGCATTCCTGAATGCACATAGATACACGTGGATATATATATATGAGGGACACCGTTATATATACATATATGCATATGAATGGAAGCGTGTAAATAACTATATACAATACACATATGTATGCACGTAGTATGGGTACAGAGAGAGGGACCCATCCATACGCACACATGTCCATACTCCTTCAACAGGGAAGATGCACACGTACATATAAATTTATAAAGAGACAGCAATATAACTATACATGAGGGAATGTATGGATCAGCGTTAGGCGTTGAAAAGGCTGAGTGAGAAGCGGGACAGGGCTGCTCTCCAGACTGCGTCGTGCTGTCGTTTTCTCTTCGTTTGTCCCCCTCGCTTCCCTTCTGCCGGTGGCTTCTCGTCGTTCTCTCCGTCGTCTGGCAGCAAACTCCCCCTCCTCGTCTCGTCTCCTCCTCGCTTTTCCAGGAGGGTGGTGTCTCTCCGTCCCCCGTCGTGCTGCTGCCCTCGGCGTCTCCTTTCCCCTCCTCCACGTCTTTCTCTATCTATTTATCTCAGCCTCGTATCAGAATATATATGTGCGTCTTTGTGTATTTCCATCCGTAAGCAAACGTCGTCACGCACGTAAACACATGCTGACGTGTATCAGCATATGACGAAAGGGTTGATCTTGGGTGAGCACAAGTGTCGCTCAGAAAGATAAGACACACATACCTAACATATGTGTACCTCTTCCACATATACTTAGAAGCGGTGGTACGCATACATGCATATATATACATATATATATGTTCACATATATTCCGCAGGAGTGAGACGTACACATATACATATATATATGCGTGTATATTTTGAACAAGAGATATACGTATATGTGTATCCATTTATCTTTGAACAAGAGTCAGGTATGTATCTGGTAAACAAAAGAGAGACATAGACATGTATATGTATATATGTATATATGAGAAAACCTGTCGACTAGTTCAAGTACTTCTTGTCACATATATATATATATATATATATGTATACAGCAACGGGTGTGTACATGCACGTGTAGGCACGTATATATATATATATATGTATATATCTCTTTATAACCCAGATATATACACTATATATATATGTATGTAGTAACGGTTGTGTACACACATGTGTGAATATATATATATATAGATAGATAGATAGATATATATCTGTACTGCGCAAGTATATACACCCGTGTAGATATACAGCAGAAGTCGTAGCTATTGTGAGGGGACTACAGGGCAGGGAAGCCGAGAAACCGGAGCTGCAGCAGATCAACAGGGAAGGAAAATGTCAATTTTACATGCGTCGCAAAAATAGAGCGACTGCTGCTGTTGTTGCTGTTGCTTTTCCTTCTCCTCCGGTCCTCCGCGCTGCCGTTGCTGCAACTTCTCTCGTTCGTGCTGCTGCTGCTGCTATCGTCCATCGCTACTTGCCCGCTGCTGCTGTCCCGCTGCTGCTGCAGCCTGCTGAAAACACTACTGCTGCTGCTGTGGATCTTTCTCCTCTTGCTGCAGAGGCTTGCGGTGCTGCCGTCGCTCCTGTCACCTCCGCTGCTGCACCTCCTCTCGGGGCTGCTGCTGCTGCTGCCGCCTCTCTTCTTGCTGCGCCGTCCTCTACTGCTGCTGCTTCCCACTTCTCTGCCCGGACTCCGGATCCTCGGTCTTCTAATTCTGCTGCTGCTGCCGCCGTCTCTGCTGGTGCCGCCATCTCTGCTGGTGCCGCCGTCTCTGCTGGTGCCGCCGGTGTCGCTGCGCCCGGACACTTCTTGGTTGCTGCACTTGCTGCTGTTGCTGCTGCCTCCGCTGCTGCCGCACTCCCTGTCGGCGCCGCTGCTGCCCGGGTTGCTGCAGTTCCTGCTGCTGCGCATGCGTCGTGCAGACTCGCTGTCGTTGAAGTCACTGTGACAGCAGCAGCATCTGCTGCTCTCGCCTCTTCCCACCGTCCGGCTGCTGCTGATGCTGTCGCGGTCCGCACGTCTGGGGGGGTGCCTGCGTCGTTTCTTCGTGTCGCCGATGTTGCTGTAGCTTTCCACATTGTTGTCGCAGCTTCGACAGCTCTGCCTGCTTCCGCTGCTGCTCCTCCGCTTACGGTTCCTCACGGTGTTGCCGCTGCTGCTGCCGCTGCATGCCACCAAAGTCGCACAGGCAGAAGAAGAAGCAGCCGCAGCAAGAGGCGCGCAGCAGCGCCCACGCGGGCTCGAGGCACTGAAGAGACGAGGAGGAGGATGAGGCAGCAGGAGCAGCACGTGCAGCAGCGAAGCCTGGTGGGTCTGCAACAGCAGCAACACGTCAAAACGACGCAGCAAAGTGTCTTCGCCTTGTGTCTTCACTTTCCTGAGCTGCAGCGGTGCTCTGCTTACGGAAGCAGCAGCAGACTCTCGGCGCGCCATCGCACACTACTCCGCGACACGTGCACACGCGCAAGGAGATTAACAGAGAAAGAGAAAGCGAGACACGCATATACATATATCTATATACCTACATATATACATGTACGAATAAAGGGGAGCGACCATATACATAGACGCTTACCTCTAGACAAGTCGACAAAGGCGTGGAGATGTATAGACATTATATAACATATATATGTAGAGAGAGAGATATAGATAGATAGATAGATTCACACACATACGTATACATCTATAAACTCAAAGAAAAAGCGGGACTTGTGTTTTCTTGCATATAGAGATACATATATGTATGTATATGGGGATCTGCGTGAAGAGGCAGAGCAAAGGATACGTCTAGGATTTGTCTACGTAGATGTAGATTTATATGTATACATGAAGGGACAGCCATACATGACACACACACACACGGATACACATACAGAGACAGATATATCATTACATATATATATGTGTGGATTGCCATAGAGAAAGCGAGGGCGACGGACGATTCTATGGACAAAGGCGCATATACATACATAGAAGAAGAAGAAGAAGAAGGAGAAATGCACACATTTATAGAGAAACAGATAGAGGAAGAGGCAGGAACAAAGATATGGACGTCCACGTGTACAGCCATAAGAAAAGACAAAGAAAAGAACGTATATATACATATATGTATGTTGACTACTCTATCGATAGATATATATATACAGTAGTAGATAGGAACACGCATGCATGCGAGAGACAGAGAGAGATATGTGGGCAGCGTCGATCTGCGTGTGAAAGAAGAGTACCGTTGCAGCGAGGGAGTAGGCCAGTCCTTGGGCAGAAGCAGCAGCAGGGGCTGCAGCAGGGTGTGAGTTGCTGGTGGCAGCAACAGCAGCAGGAGAGAGAAAAAGAGGAGAAAAAACATCTACATCAGCGGGAAATGCAACAGCGCCGTCGGGAAGAAGCGACCGCCAACCACCACAGCCGTCAGCAGCAGCTGCCATCCCCGCGCTGCGTCGTCCGAAACCTCGCAGCTGCTCGAGCAGCGATGCCCCTGCACCGTCTGCTGCAGCCTGATAGAGCAACAGCAGCAGCAGTAACAGCAGCACAGGAATAACACCAACAGCATCAGCAGCAATAGCAGTAACAGCAGCACAGGAATAACACCAACAGCATCAGCAGCAACAGCGACAGCAACAGTAGCAACAGCAGCACGAGCACCGTATTAAACGCAGAGAAAAAAAGAGGGGGAAGCGAAGGAGAAGACGCGCAACAAGAGAGCAGCAGCCCGAGGCGCACCACGAGGAGAGGAAGAGAGCAGCAGCACACACGCGCGACGGCGGCGAAAGTGCAGCGCAGCAGCTAATAAAACCCCGCATGAGGCAAGACAGTTCCAACGAGAAAAACAGAACGAGAAGCAGAGAAGAATACGAAGAGGAAAAGAAAGGAAGAAAAAGGGGCGAGAAAAAGAAGGGAGACCGAATGACAAGAGTGGTACACATTTGTATGGAGGACGACGCCTCGTGGGAGTTTCTACATTTGTGTGGGCATACACGAAAGTGGGAACTTGTACGATATACATTTCTCTTCAAACACTTATACCAACTTATATATATACGTGTAGGTAAGCATATTTACGAACAACGAAGCAATACAGACACATATATATACATGTAGGTAGGCAGAGGTATGAACAACACCCGCATATATATATATATATATATGTATATGTATGTATGCAGATAAGCAGACGTGTGAATAGGACGCCTGTACATATATATATATATAGAGAGAGAGAGAGAGAGACATTTATCTCTTTCTCTATACGTCTGTATACATGTATACGTGCATGCACGCATATATATATGTACCTGCGTATAGACATATAAGCGAAGAAATGTATGTGTTGATATCCTCCTTCTCGTGCGTAGGTGTACAGGGACTTTTGTAAGTGGGTCTGCCGCAAGATGAACGTATTTATCTGCACACTGCGGAGACAAATATTTACGTATCCACATTTATGGATGTATACAAATGCTCGATATATAGAGAGAAAGAGAAAGTAGATATATATATATATGTGTATTTATGAAGACGCATGGGCGAATGCTTGGGAAGAAAGTAGCAGTGTGTGGGGTGTTATTACCACAGCAGTTGCTTTTCCCGGGTGTCTGTACACTCCAGCATCTAGAACTTCTACTTTGACGGTCAGCTCGTCTTCCGTTTCTGTGGAATTGTCCTCCGTTGTTGTTTTTTCTGCAGGAGCTGCAGCTGCTGTCTCGTCTTCTGCTGCTGCTGTTGATCGGGGGACTCCACGGCACCGCAGAATACGAATTTGCTGCAGACAAGAGCGCACTGCAAGCTTCACCACCACCACCTGCACTCCCCTCCACGCATTTCGTTTCTTTATTTTCCTATTTTCATCCTTTTCTTTCCATCCCAGCGAGCACCGACCTGCTGCACCAAAAGCAGCAGCACGGCCGACAGCAGCTCCACCAGCAACAGCACCAATAGGAAGTCGTCCAGGAGAAGAAAGAGGAAGAAGAGAAGGAGAAGCAGCAGCAACAGCAGCAGGGATAGAAGCCCTGCTGCTGCTGTCGATCTTCTTTCTCGAGACTGCTGGCTCGTTTGCCGCTGTTCCTGCTGCTGGCGGCGTGCTACATTGCATGCAGCTTCTCCACTGCGCCACTTCTTCTGCGTTGTCCAGCAGGGCTTCTCCCCAGCAACCGCAGGAGCTGCGTTCCTCTCCTGAACTGCTGGCAGCAACAACCACCACGGCGCCAGATATTCGACATGCAGCGGCGCTGCATACCGACAGCAGCAGCCGCAGCCATCCGGAAACAGGAGCGCGGCGCAGCAGTCGGCGAGCAGCAGAACAGCAGCAGCTCACAGCAGTACGTACAGCAGCACATCTCTCACAGTCTACAGAACCAAGAAGACGAGAACGAAGAAGATCAGGAACAGGGGCAGCAGACAACAAAGGAGCAGCAGCGCGTCACGCGCAAGCGACAGGAGCAACACCAGCGCAGCGGCCCCGTGCACCCCAGCATGTGGAAGCAGCAGGACGAGGAGGAGGCATGCTGCACCAGCAGCAGCAACAGCATACACGCGTAGCTGTACATATACACAAATGCATGTCATAGAACACGTTTCAGGCAAAACGTAGCAAAACAGCGTACGCAGGGATGTACGGCACGCAGACCATGTGTACATATAGAATACACATATAGAGGGAGTGAGATACATACATATATATGTATAGACGTATATATCTGTACATGTTTACAGGTACATACAACAACGCGTACATACAGAAAACATATGTATTCACCAAAATAGATGTATATATATATATATATGTAGATATATATGTATATATATATATACATACAGCGGTATATATGGCAACGCGCACATATAAGAAAAAATGCGTATACACCAAAAAATATATACATATATATATATACACACATGTAAATATATGTAGAGAGAGAGAAACATATATATATCTATATACATATATATACATATATATATATATATATAGGCAGACGTGTACAGCTTTATACACAGACGCACAGGGATGCAGAGGGGAGAGTTTACTGACTACTCACCTGCTACGTAGGCGGTATACAAATTGCAATTTTTGCTGCAGCAGTTGGTCTTCATGCAGCTGCAACAACGCACCCTTCCCGCTGTCTTTCCTACGCTGGTGCGAAGAAGACTGTTCTTCTAAGGTGCCCTTCACCTCCTCTTGCTTTCTTGGCTGCTGCTGTTGCTGCTGCTGCTGCACCAAGAGCAGCGCGCCTTCGTCCTGTGCTAGCAGTACTTCTTGACGCGTGCTGCACTCCTCCGTCCACTCGGGAATCGTCTGCCCTTCTTCTTCACTTTGCTGCTGCGTCTCGCCAGCAGCAGGAGCAACAGTAGCAGCAACGGCAGCAGCGGCCGCAGCAGCAGCCGTTTCAGCAGCAGCAGCAACTTGCACAGCGTTGACAACTGTCCCAGATCCCGCAGCGGAAGCAGCATAATCATCGACAACACGCGCAGAAAGACCAGAATGTGGCAAAGTAACACCAGCAGCAGCAGCAGTCGAAGAGCCGGCCTGGGTGCGGCGGCGGGCTGCAGCAGGAGACGCAGGCTGCTGCTGCAGCCACCCCACAACGCATGCACCAAGGCGCACGTCTCCCACGTCTGTGAAGACTTCTCGCAATCCTTCTTCTTCTACTCCTGAAGGGATGCTGCTGCGGCTGCCAGCTCGCCACTGCGGCCACAGCGCCTGCAGCTGCAGCTGCTGCTGCTGCACGCGTCTCTGCTGCTGCAGCAGCGACGCGGTGGTGGTGGCAGCCAACTGCAGCAGCAAGGGAGACACGCAGACTTCTCCGTACACTCTGACACGTGCAATAGCAGCAGCAGTGCTGAGACAAGACGTGCTTGCTGCTGCTGCTGCTTTGCTGTAATGCTGCTGCTGCTGCTGCCGGGAGGAAGGGGAGCGCATCCAGAAGCGGATATGAGAGACAGGCGTATCGCCGCAGTCGACGGCGAAGAAATTGTGCTGCTGCTTTACGGCTGCTGCTTCCGGAGGCACCACCAGAGAAAACTTCAACAAAGAGGAAGAAGATCCCTGTTCACCTACACCCCACACATTCGCAGCGCAGCGACACAGCAGCAGCGCAGAAACGTCGCAGCAGCACACCAGCAGCACTGCAGCAACGTACCAGCTTCGCACACAGCAGCAGCAGCACGCCAGCAGCAGCACACCTGCAGCAGCACTGCGGCGTAGCAGCAGCAGCACAGGAGCAGCACGGCGGAGGCACACGCGTGCAGCACGGCCGGAGCAAGACGTATATCGAGAGCGTCGGAAGAATCAAATGACAGCAGGAGCGCATGCAGCAAGCGCAGGATTCCTGCTTGGGCGGATGGTAATAGCGGCAACAGCAAGGGATTTGTTGCCCGCGTCGTCGTCGCTCCAGCAGTAGCACCACAGCAGCGGCAGCAGCAGCAGCGCACAGTAGCCGAGGTACCCCTGCAGCAGAGGGACGGACATCCCCCAGCAGGAGATCAGCAGCAGTAGGAAGGCGAGAAGAGGCAGCAGCAGCAGCAGGAACCGGCGAATGTCGAGCAGCAGATGTAGCAAACCCGGAACAGCAGGGAGGTTGGCGGCGAAGCCAGTACCAGCAGAGGATACGCCGCAGAAGCAGCAAGCGTCTGCAGCAAACCAGCAGCACGCAGCAGCAGCGGCGAATGCAGCAGGGAGACGGCAGCAGCAGCGTGTTCGAGGCGTTTGACGACGGGACTGCGGGAACAGCAGCAGCGAAGGAATCGGGAGCACGGGGCGACTTGCGGAGCAAGGAAATGAAGCAGCAGCAACAGCAGCACGCCGAGCCGCAGGCGGGCCGTCGCACAGGACAGCGAGCGGCGAGAAGTGTAGAGTCGTCGCAAGCAGTGCAGCAGCAGGAGGAGCACCGGCAGCAGCAGGAACCAGATACGAAGCACAGCAGCAAATGCAGCCCAGAAGCCGCGCCAAGGAAAAAGGCAACAGAGTAAGAAAAGATGCGGCTGCAACAACAGAACTTTGCTGCGCGAGGCAGAGCCACACCGGCGGTGCAGACAGATAGGGGCAGCTTCAGTACAGACGCAATTCCCACAGCAGCAGACGCAGCAGCAGCAGCAAAGTCGCTGGCAAGAAAAGGAGCAGGGGCAGCAGCACATGCAGCAACAGCAACGGTCGTTGGCAAGACGACGTTGCTGAGGAGAGAGACCGGTTGAAAGAGAGACGCATGCAACAGCAGCAAACATTTGACGAAGAAACACGTCGGAGACGCTCCTTCGTCTGCAGGAGTCGCGGTGTAACGACAGTGCAGCTGCTTGAAAGAACCAGGCGCAGCAGCAGCAGCAACCAGGAGGAGGTAAAGGAGCAGGAGGAACACAGCAGCTGCTTTCCGGTTCTACTTTAAATTCAAGAAGCAGCAGCAGTACCTAACTGATCCCTTGCTATGTACGTGCAGGTAGATGTGTATGTGTGTGTGTGTGTGTGTGTGGTACATACACATGTATATAGATATATGTGTACACGTATATGCTGTGCTGGTATATACGTGTGCGTCTCTATCTAAAAAAATCTGGACAGACGAAGAAGCAACCGTGTCTGTACATATATATATATATATATATGTACATACAAACGTACGTGTATATGGTGTACTGGCATATCAACATACACATATATGTATATACGTAACGTGGAGAGAGGACGAAGCAACCGCGTGTTGGGTCCGTATATATATGCATATACATGGGTGCTGTGCTGGCATCCACAGATATTCATATATCTGTGCACCTGACCTGGATGGGCGGAGGAGGAGGAGAAGAAATGCAGCAGCAGCAGCAGCAGCATCAGCTACAAGAACCGAGGATGGGAAGGAGGAAGAGGAGGAGAAACAAGAGAACAGACAGCAGCAGTCTGTAGTCTAGGGCAGAGAAAGAGAGCAGAGAACGCAGCAGCTTCTCGCGAAGTGGTGGCGAGGCAGCTACACACGCAGCAGCAGCAGCAGCGAGGCGCAGTGGTGTACAGAGAGAAGGAGAGAGATAAGAAGAGCAGCAGCTGGTCGTCGCTGGGCAGCAGCAGTCAAAAGCGGCAGCAGCGCAGCGGGTACACTCGTCGACAAAGAAGAAGGAAAGGGACACATGGAAAGGGGACGGAAAAGGAAATGAGAGGAAGACAAAGAAGACATACGAGAAGGGGAGGGGAAAAAAGAGGGAGAGACGAAGGTAGTGGCAGCAAAAGAGAAGGGAGGGGAGAAGAAGAAGAAGAAGAGAGGGGAGAAGAAGAGAGGGAAGGGAAGGACAAAAGAAGAAGAAGAAGAAAGGGATGAATAGAGAGAGGAGAAGGGAAAGAAGAGGAAACGGAAGAAGAAGAAGAAGGAGAGGAAAGGGAAGAATAAGAGGGAGACTAAGAGCGAGAACAAGAGGGAGAAGAAAGGGAAGAGTAAGAAGGAGGAGAAGAAAAGGAAGGACAAGAAGAAGAAGGAGAAGAAGGGAAGAAGAAAAAGAGAATAGAGGGGAACGACAAGAAGAAGAAGACGAAGAAGAAAAAAGGGAAGGACAAGAATAAGATGAAGAAAGGGGAGAATAATAAGAGGGAGAAGAAGACGACGAAGAAGAAGAGGGAGAATATAGAGAGGGGAAGGCCACGAAGAGGAGACGGAAGAACAGTAAGAAGGAAGGGAAGAATAATATAAAAAGACGGAAAAGAAAAAAGGGAGAAGCGAACAAGAAGAAGAGGAAGAAGGGGAAGACGAAACATTGGGAAAGGAGGGGAGAAGAAGAGCAGGGGGAAAAATGCGATGCGAAGAAGGCAGACATTACCAGCAGCAGCAGAAGAAGAGGGGGCAGCTTCGAGGCAGAACTCCGTGGGATGAAACTCTGCTGCTGCTGCTGCTCCGGGACGAAGTGCTGCTCCCAAGACGTCGATGCCTCGCAAGACCGCTGCAGAAGTAACCGAAGCCAAAAGACGGAAAGGAAGAAAAGAAGAAGGACACAACCGCTGACACGCACGCGTGGGTAGCACACATGCGTCTATTTAAAGCAGGGGAGTTTCCTTTCCCTTCTCTCAAATCGCGGACCTACACCAACGAAGAGACGCCGTATAAACCAGGAAAGACGCTTCCACGGCATATATATACATATATTAAAGCTGTGTGTGTGTACGTAAATATATATGGAGGCCTATTCGTACATATACATACATACATTCGTACATATACATATATACATACATATGCGAGGAATTCCTCATGCAGAGATATATACGTGTACACTCATATGTGTAGACATACCTGTTAATACCAGATACATGTACACATATATATATATATGTGTATATGTGTCTATATATATATGCATATACGTATATGTGTATGTGGGCGTATATATGTATATATATATGCATATATACATTTCTACATTAACGGAAATGTACGCATATATATATAAGTAGGGATGTATGTATATACATCAGAGAGAGGGAATTTGTTTAAGAGAAAGATATCCAGGAATAGCAGAAAGTGATATATTACACCCGCGAAGGGGACAAATGAAAGAAGTACATCTTCTATGAGAAGAAAAGTACTCCGTTCATCACTTCTCACTGCGGTAGTCTCTCTGCGCATACATCAACATACGGCTCTCTCAACATATAAACCAATATATATATACATGTATTCTAATATAGAGAAATATATATATATGTATGAGGCATAGGTTTGAGGCCGTAAAGTACAGACATATATATACATTTATATGTGTACTCGGACAGCTGTATTCGTGAAAGTGACGCAGATATGAAGACACACACGTGTGTAGCTGCCGGATACGCAGGCGTGCGCATATACATATATATATATGTATACATATATGTATATATATATGTGTATATGTAAGGAGAGAGAGAGATTGATCCTGGACGGATATACGGATATGAATGTGTACATATTGAGAGAGATACTACATATATGTGTAGATATACGTATTTGTATATATATGGATATATAGAAGGAGAGTGTACGTATCGATAAACATAGAGATACGTATATAAATGTATGCGTATATATATATCTCTTTATGCGTATGTGAACATATATGTACGCGTTTGTAGCAGTTGAACGAAGAGGAGACGCACCTGGGCGCGCGAGTTGTATCACACACCAGTGGGCACGTTGCCTGCTGCTGCTGCTTTCTCTTGCCCACTGCCCATCTCCTGCAACTTCTTCTTCTCCTCCTGTCTTTTCTTCTCTTGCTGCTGATCCTCGTGCTGCTGCTGTTTTCTGCAGCGCGGAGCGACGCATCCACCACCCGCTGCGTCCTTCCCTCAGCAGCACCTCTGCCACTTCCGTGGCTGCTCCCGTTGCTGCTGCTGCTGCCGCCTCTGCCGCTGCTGTCGCTTCTTCTGCTGCCTCGTCCTGCGCCTCTTCTGCAGCAGCCACGACGCTCCTTCTTCCTCTCTTGCGCCTGCTACTTCCTTTGCTGCTGCTCCCGCTGCTGCACACGATCCGGCCTCCCAGCTGCAGCCAGCACCACCGCTCTCCCCAGCACAGCAGTCGATGAGACCTTCAGTCACCCATGTTGTCCACTACACGTGCAGATATATACACCCATTCGTAGACATAAATATATATATATATGCGTCTGTTGCGTCTGCTTATTTGAGTAGATAAGCAGACACACATACACACATTTGCATACGTGCGTATCCATCTATACGTATATATGTAAATTAAGACATACATATACCTGCATATATATAGAGAGAGAGAGAGGTGTAGATACAAATATTTATACGTATAAACACCTATCTATTCACATATGTATACATAGATCAAGTGATATATACACGTGTACATATGTATACGTACAGGTGCATCCATATACACGCACATGTGTATGCAGATATATATATATATATATAGGTACATATACACATCTACACATATACCCGTATACGTTCAAAATATATATATGCGTATTTCTACAAACACACACACATATATGTATCCATATATATACATATATATATGTATACGTATACTCAACTACACACATATGTGCATACACACAAACATATATGTATGTATATATGTGTAATTCTATATATTCTCAAGTACGTACATATATATATATATGTATTTGCTTGTAGGAAGAGGTTAGGTATATCTCGACCAGAATATATACGTAGGGCTTGGGTGAATTACCGTGTGACTAGCGACGTCCGGGAGATTCGCAAAGAGAGGAGGCAGGGCCTCGCCAAGAGCAGCACAGGCCTCAGCGTCAAGGAGAGCCTCTGCAGCAGCAGCAACAGCAGCAGTGAGGGCAGCTGCTGCCCAACGCTTGGCCGAGGCTGCGACAGTAGCCAGCAAAGATTTGCCTCCTGCTCGCGGTCTCTGCTCTTCTTCTGCTGGTCCTGGTGCGGGCGGGGGTGCTGCTGCTTCTGCAGCAGCAGCAGCAGCAGAAAAAGAGTCAAGAGGAGAAGAGGCCTGAGAAGCAGCGGGAGGGCCCGCAGCAGAAGACGGCGAACAAGAAGAAGAAGAACCAGCAGCAGGAGACGTGGCTCGACGAGCAGCACGAGCAGCAGAGGCACGCGCAGCAGGAGCGTCGACAGGAGCTGCAGAAGCAGGGATAGGAGCAGCAGACGGGGAAGCGGAAGAGGCAGCAGAAGAAGAAAGCGAAGGAAGAGAAGATGTTCGTGTGTGCTTCTTCAACTTCAAAAAACGCAAGAAAGAGAATCCTTTGCGACGCAGCACTTTAAAAGGCAGCAGCCGCAGCAGCCCCGACCCACGGGAGCCTCGCCGCAGCACCTGCTTCATTTTTGCTGCTGCCGGGGCTGCTTCTTCTTGTCCTTCCGCAGTATCTGCTTCACTCTCGACAATATCAGTTGCTTCTCCTCTGACGCTGTCCACCGCTAATACTGCTGTTCGTCCTCTTCCTTCTCCTGCTGCTCTTCCCTCTCCTGCCTCTCCCCCTGCCGCTGCTATCGCTCCTCCTGCCGCTGCTCCTCTGGACGCTGCTGCTGTTGCTGCTGCGGCGGCTGTCTCCTGATGTTCCTGCAAGGCTGTTGTAGCCCTCTCTCGCTTGACCACCCCACGTCCATCGCATGTGCACGCTTTCAACACGCGCTCGTCCACGCTGCGCTCTGCTGCTGCTGCCTCTTCTCCTCCTGCTGTTCTCGTTGTCCCTCCTGCATCTCCGTCTTCTACAGCAGCTGCAGCTGCTTCTGTGTGATCCCTGCCCACGGCTTCAGCAGCTGCTTCCCCTGGTGGGACTGCCGCGGGGACTAACGACCTCATCTGTGCTGCTGCTGCTGTTGTTCTTGTTGTTGCTGTGAGAGTTTCCTCAGCTGCTGTGCTTTTCCCTTTTGCTGCTGCAGCTGCTGCTCTTGTTGCTACTATCCTTCCTCTCCTTCCCCCACAGGCACCACTTGCCGCTTCTACTGCCTGTCCCCCCGCTCCCCCTGCTTCCCCTGCTGCTGCTCCTGCTGCTGCGTAGGGCGCTGCTGCTGTTGCTTGTTCAGCGGCTGTTCTTCCTACTGCTGGCACGAAGAGTCTTCGTATTCCAGAAGCTGCTGCGGCTCCAGCTCCTGCTGCGTGAACAGAAGAAGCCGCACGGCCGGCAGCAACAGCAGCAGCCGCAGCAGCTTTTTGAGCAAACACACGTGTGGTTGCCCGCCTGCTGTGCTGCTGCTTCTTCTTCTGCCGTAGGTTCCGGCACTGCTGCTGCTCTAGCAGGTGCTGTCTACCCGTCTCACATGTCAAATTTTGTCGTTGACATTGCTGCTGTTGCTCTTCCTGCTGTCCACTCCCTCGCAGCTGCTGATTCTCTTGCTGGCGGCCGTCGGCACAAGGCCGCTCGCTTCTCTTCTTCCCAGAATTGGCGGCCGTAGAGGGTCCTGCTGCCGCTGCTACACTGATTCCTTGAGAGCGCAGCAGTATTCCCCCTGCTCCACCCCCTGCGCCGACCTCTGCATCTCTTGCAGCCAAATTTGCTGCTGGCGCTGCTGCTGCTGCTTTCTCTTCTTCCTCTGCTTGTGCTTGTTCTGCTGTTGCCGTTGCTGTGGCTGCGGTGATGAGAGAGAAGGGAACAGGTGATGCTGCCGCGTGTGGAGAAGAGCAGCAAAAGCAACTGCTGCTGCGCTGGCGCCTCTGCGGCTGCTGCAGTGGCGCGGCACCTTGGAGCACGGCTCTGCTGCCGAACGGAGAAATAGAGTAGCAGCAGGGAGGCGAAGAAAAAAGAGAATCTTCCGCAGCGGCGCCCATCCCTGCGGTGCTAAGTCTGCTGCTGCTGCTGCTGTTACCAGTCATACTTCTGCTTCTGCTGTTGCTGCAGGAGCTCTCCTTGCTGCAGTTCTCCTCTTCCTCTCTCTTCTCTTCTTCTTCCATCTGCCTGCGGAGGCACCACGCGCTCCTGCTACCTTGTCGCACGCTACTATTGCTGCTGCTGTTGCTGCTTTTCCTGCTTCTGCTGTTGCTGCTTTTACTGCTTCTGGTGTTGCTGCTTCTGCTGTTGCTCCTACTGCTAGCGCAACTGCCACTGCTGCTTCTGTCGTCAGGACCGTTGCTGCTGCTGTGTTGAGCTCCGTGCGGGGGAGGAAGCCGCCTTGCTGCAACAGGTGCATCAGCTTTTCCTGCTGCCGCGGCACCAGCGCTACCTGCAGCAGCACTTTCAGCACCAGCACTTCCATCAGGGGCAGCAGCAAGAGCAGTCGCAGGAACAATCGCATGAGCAGCAGCTGATTCGTCAGCATCAGCGGCTCGCGCAGCAGCAGAAGCAACACTCGCCTCTTCAAGAGCGATGGCGGTCACAGCAGCAGACCCAGCAGCGAGATGCCGAGAAGCCGCAGCAGTGGCCGCAGGTGTATAAGAGGTTCTTGCCGAAATCAATCGCGCTTCCGGCTGCACCGGTTTGATTTCTGCTGCCACTGTCTCCTCCTGCTGCTCCTGTGGCTGCTGTTTCTGCTGTATCTCCTGCGAGTGCTGGAGTCGCTGCGGCTGCTGTAGTCGCTGTTGCTGCTGTAGCTGCTGCTGGTGCTGTAGCTGTTGCTGCTGCTGGAGTCGCTGCTGGAGCTGCTGCTGCTGGTGTAGGTACTGCTGCTGCTGTAGGTACTGCTGGTGCTGTGGTTGTTGCTGCTGTTGCAGAAGCAGGACGTGTCGTGGCATCTCTGCCTTCTTCTGCTGCGACTGTCGCGCCTGCCGCTGTTGCTGATGCCTGTGCCGCTGTTGCTGTGAGCCCTGCTGCAATTCTGCCTGCGGCTGCTGTTGTCCTTGGACTTGCTGTTGCCCTATGTCTCCCTCCTCCTGAAGCTCCTGCCGTTGCTCCTGCTGCTGTTGCTGCTGCGGCCCCAGCGGCTGCTGCGACTGCCGTCTCTCTTTCCCGGCACCGGCCGCAGCACCACCCCCTGCTTGCGGTGAGCCAACACCAGCAGCAGCGAAGCAGCTAACACCAGCTCCAGAAAGTGCTGAAGAAGAAATAAGTGCAGCACTTGCTGCTGCCGAATATATTGGAGGAGGAACTGCAGCTGAGAACGCGGCAGCAGTAGAACTTGCAGCAGCTGCAGCTCTAGTCACATGGGCGGGGGCGGCAGGCGGCACAGCGGCAGCAGCAGCGGGAAGATGAAGAGCAGCAGCATCAGAAGGACGAGGAGCATCAGGAGGAGGACGAGCATCAAGAGGAGGAGGAGGAGGAGCAGCAGGAGGAGGAGCAGCAGCAGCAGCAGGAGCCAGGTGAGAGGCAATGTCAGTAGGTGAAGCAGCGGCAGCAGGACGGTCACGCTGGGACGCAGCAGTCGCAGCAGCAGCAGGAGAGGAGCGCAGAGGCGAAGGCAAGGCAGAGGTAGCAGCAGAACGAGAGGAAGAGTTTGTAGGGGAAGAAGCAAAGAACAGAGAAGCAGAGGAGCGGCGGGGGTAGTGAGTCCCAAAGTCTTGGCTTGAAGAAGCAGCAGAAGAGCAAGAAGTAGGAAGATGAGAATCGCCTTCGCGCAGTGTACAAGCATCAGCAATCGCAGCAGCAGCAGCAGCTACAGACGCTGGTGTGGTAGCAGCAGCAGCAGTAGTCAGAGCTGCAGTGGCGAGACGTACAGGGAAGGCCACTGGCGACGCTGCGGCCACAACAGCAGGAACTGCCGCAACAGGAGCAGCAGGAGTTGCAGCAGCAGGTCTTCCTGCAGCAGAAGCTGCAGAAGCAGCACCAGCAGCAGGTTCGGCAGCAGCAGCAGCAGGGAGGGGAGCAACAGCATCAGGAACAGGGGCAGGTACTGGAGCTCCAGAAGCTTCACGAACAGCAGCAGCAGCGGGAGGCTCAGGTGCGCAAGGAGTTGCTGCGGTGGTAGCAGCGAAAGCAGCAGCAGCACTGGGGGAAGCAGCACCTGCAGCAAAAGCAGCAGTAACAGCAGCCACTGACGCAGCCTTAGCAGCAGGAGGAACATGCGGGGTAGCAGCAGCACGGAACATTTCTCTCTCTCCGAGCGCTCCTGCAGCAGCACCTATGAGGCAATTTGCCGCCGTTCCTTTGTCGTTCTTCTCCGTCGTCGGGTGGCCCCCGCAGCAACCTACTGCTAAACCTTCTGCTGCTGTTGCTCCTATCGCATCTTCGTCGGCTGCTATTGCTGCTTCCCCTGCCACTGCCGGCGCTGTCTCTTCACCGCGTGCTCCTGCTGCTGGTGCCTCCCTCGCTGCTGTTGCTAATTGGTTCTTTGCTGCTGCTCTAGCGATGTCCTGCGCATGCGTCTTTTCAGCGTGAAGAGCAGGTGCGGTCGCCGCTGGCCTGTATCTTTCTCCTTGCTGTTGCTGCTGCGGCTGCTCCGTCGTGTCCGCTGCAGCAGTTTGTTCGCCTTCACCGGCGTCTCCCTGCGGCGAGTGCTGCGGTGCTGCTACTGCTGCTGCTGCGATTCTCTTGCCGATGCTGTCGCTGCCACTTCCCGCGACTCTTTCCCTTGCTCCCGGCAGAACACCGCCTCCTCCATCTCTTGCCGCTTCTTCCGCTGCTGCGAAAGTTTCATGCGCTGCATCTGGTTCTGCTGCTGCTGCAGTCGCTTCACTTGTAGCCCTAAAAGTAGCCGCTGCCCTTCCTGCTGCTGCTGCTTCTTCTTCTGCGGACGGGATGGCTGCTGCAGCGGCTGCTGCTGCAGCGGGAAGCACACTGCCTCCTGCCTCTGCTGCAGCACTGGACACGGTCCCTGCTGCTAGGGCAGTGGGCAACACTCGTGCCGCTGCCGTTGCCTGTGCTGCTGCTCCTGCTGCTGCATTTTCTCCTTCTGCTGCTGCTCGTCGGGCCTCTGCTGCTGCAGTCTCTGGCGCTGGATTCTCCTTCTCAGTGAGGGCTGTTGTTTGTGATGCAAGCGCTTCTGGCGCTGCTTCTTTTGCTGTCGCGGTGACTTCTCCTCCAGCCGCAACGGCCCTCCGAGAAGAAGCGGCAGCAAGTCTGCGATAAGCTGTTGCAGCAGCAGGAATACGGGAAGCTACCGTGGCAGCAGGAGAAGGCCACACAGCAGCCACTAGTGGAGTGACTCCTACTGCTGTTGTCTGCCTTGCTGCTATTGCTGCTCCTTCTGTTGCCGCAGTTCCTATCGCCGTTGCTCGTGCTGCTGCTGCTTGTGTTGCGGAGTGTGGAGATGTGTTGGCTTCGGCTGCAGCTGCTGCGACGCCTTCTGTTGATTTTTCCTTTGTCGTCCTCCTCTTATCAGCAGCGCGTCCCGCATTGTAGTCGCTTCCGTCGGGCACCCCTGCTGCAGCACACAAACGCTGCTGCTGCTCCTGTTGCTGCTGCTGCTGTTGCGACTGCTGCTGTTGCGGCTGCTGCTGTTGCTGCTGGCATGGCTGCGGTTGCTTGGGGATAGGAGAAGGCACGCGAGTCTGCGGCAGCTGCTGAACACAAGCGGCAGCAGGTTGGCCAGCAAAAGCAGCACCAGCAGAGAAGCGGAAAGCAGTAGAAGCAGCAGTGGAGGTGGTAGTGGCAGCAGCGGCAACTGCAGTGTCTGCAGGAGGGCCGGGAACGGCAGCAGCAGCAGCGTCGTTGCTGTTGAAAGGAGGAGTAGCAGCACGAGAATTAGGTAATAGGGGAACGAGAAGCTGTTTCTCCTCCTTGCTATTGCGGCTGCTGAGCAGTGAGCGGCTGCTGCCTGGCTGCGGCAACCTGGTTGGCATGTTGCGACTGCTTGCAGCTCTGTTGTTCAGAGCCGCTTCTATATGACGGCACGACGCGTTTCTACCCTCGATACCGCTGCTGATCTCCTTCCCCCTGTTCCTGCTGCTCCTATTGCTGCTGCTGCTGGTCACTACGGTGCCGCCACCCGCTGCTGTGTCGCCTCCTCCTCCTCGCACTTCGCGTGCAGCTCTATTTGCTGCTGCTGCTGCTTCTGTTGGTACTACTGCTGCTGTTCCTGCTGTTTCCTCTTCCTCTACAGTGAGGTGTGCCGCTGGGCTGCTGTGTGCAGCTGCTGCGGCCGGACTGCTGCTGCTGCTGCGACAACTCGCGCTGCGCCACGTCTGCAGGTGCTCCCGCTTCTTCGGTGCTGCTGGAATGGCTGTGGCAGCTGCTGCTGGTATTCGTCCATGTGTTGCTGCTGCTGTGTGGGATGCTGCCGTTGCTGGTGGCGTCAGTCGGTATGCTGCTACTGCTTCTGTTTGTGTGGCTGCTCCTGCTGCTGCTTTCCCAGCTGCCTCTGCTGCAGCTGTCTGTCCAGTTGTATCTTCTACCGCTGCGACGACGCTTCCTGCTGCTCCTGTTGTTTCTCTAGTGGCTGCTGTGAGTGATGCTTCTCTGCCCGCTGTTGCTGCTAAGCCAGCCGCAGGTGACGCAATTAGCCTTGTCCCAGCTCTTGCTGCTGCTGTTCGCCCGTGCTGCACCCCACAAACAGGCGTCGCCGGTCTAGGTGGTGCGCCACTTGCTGTTCTGCCGTTTGCTGTCCTGCCGTCTTCTGTTCTGCCGTTTGCTCTTGGTCTTGCCGATGTTGCTGCTGTGATTGCGGCTACTGGTGGTGCTGCTGTGGCTCTCGTTGAGGTGTTTGCCGCTGCGAATTCTGCTGTCGCTGCTGCTGCTGTTGCTGCTCCTTGGTGTGTTGCAGCACGGAAGCTACGCTGCAGCGCTGCTGCCGTGGAGGGACTCATCGCGCGTCCCTGCTGCTGTTGCTGCTGTCCTCCGCTCGAACCTGTTTCCACAGGAGCAGCGTCTACAGCAGCAGCAGGCGATGCAATGACTGAAGAAACGTGAGCAGCAGAAGACATAACAGCAGCTGCAGCAGCAGTAGCGTCTACAGTAGCAGCAGGAGGCGATGCAACGACAGAAGAAACGCGAGCAGCAGAAGACGCAGCAGCAGCTGCTGCTCCCGACGCAGACGCAGAAGTAGTTGCTGCTGGAACAGCAATAGCGTGCAAAGGAGATGGAAAAGGAAGAACACCAACAGCAGCAGCGTTTGCACCGAGCAGCGTGTGCGCAGGAGACGGAGAGGCAGCAATAGTCAATTTGCATGTTCTCTTTGCGGGAGATATTACTGCTGCAGCGGAAGGAAACGCAGCAGTCCCACCAGCAGCCACACGCTCGGCGGCGGGCGACTGAACGAAAGTCTGCGCGATAGCAGGAGAGAAAAACGCAGCAGAGGGAGAAATGGCGAGCAGTTCGCCCTCATCGGCGTGGGCAGCAGAGGCAGGAACACCCCCAGGAGCGGCTCCATCGGACGTAGTAGCAGCAGCAGCTGGAGCGCGGGTAGCAGCCAGTGGGATAGCCTTTTGATGGGGCTCTGCAGCAGCAGTCGTGCCAGAGGAGGCAGCCGCAGCAGGAGACATAGCAACAGCAGCAGCAGCAGCAAACTGAGCAACAGCTGCAGCAGGAGTTGGGGGCTTCGCGAGAGCGGCTGCAGCAAGAGGAGGAAGAGAAGTGGGACCAGCAGCAGTGGAAGTAGGGGGGCGTGCTGCTTCAGCAGCAGCCGCCGGACGTAGGGCGGCATCAACGCCTGCAGCACTTGGGGAAGCAGTAGCAGCACGACCAGCAGCGGCAGCAGAACAAGCAATAGCAGGGGCGGCGGCGGGAGCAGTAGTACCAGCAGCAGTGATGACAGCAGCAGGAGCAGCAGTGCTGTCAGCAGCGGCACCAGCAGCAATGGTTACACCAGGAGCAGCACCGGCACCTGGAACTGCACCAACAGCAGTAGCAGGACGTGTAGTAGTGGCAGAAGCCGGATAGAGAGCCGCAGCAGAAGTTGAACGAGCAGCAGCAAATGCGCCGGCGGCAAGAGGAAGAGCGGCTGCAACACCAGCGGTATGGTGAGGAGATGGACTTGCAGCAGGAGGCGTGGGAGCAGCAACAGCGGCAGGAGTAGCCGCAGCAGCAGCAGGAGCCGTAGCTGCAGCAGGTGTCGCAGCAGCAGTTGCAGCAGGAGGAGGAATGAGAGAAGCAGCAGGAGTCGCAGCAGCTGCTGCAGCAGGAGGAGGAGCGGAAGCAGCAGTAGGCCAAGGGGTGAGAGCAGTGAGAGAGCGTCGTACGTTCTGCACGGCAGCGGAAGCAGCGGATGAGGAACGTCTGCTGCTTCTTCTCCTTACGGGGAGAGAAGGATAAAACGTAAAAGCTTTCAAATGCTGTTCATCTTCTGCTGTGTAGCATGCATCCCGCAGTTGCCGCAGGTCCTCGTAGAAACTTCCTCCGCATGCAGCAGCGAACGGCGACAACGCCGCAGCGGCAGCAGCGGGCGCAAGCGGAGACAAGAGAGCGGCAGGAACAGGGGAGAGCCGACGAGAGGCTGCTGCAGCAGGACGCGAAGGAGAAGGAAGAAGAGTAGCAGGAGCAGCAGCAGGCAGAGGATCTGCCGCTGCACCAACAACAGCGTCGGTTGAGCTAATGGCGGCAGCAGCAGCACTTGTGGGGGCAGCTGAAGCAGGTAATCCAGCAGCAGGAGCAGCAGCTGAAGAGCCGCTTGACAGTTTGTATGCAACCGCGGGAATAAGTGCTGCAGAGGCACTTTTTCGCTTGCTTGCACCAACACCGCCGGAAACAGCACCCCCGCTTTTTCTCTCGTGCGCCCCTGCCTCTCCTGCTGCGGCTGCTGCCGTTGCTGCTGCTGCTGGCGTGCACGCTATCGCTGCTGTGCGTCCTGCTGCTGCTGCTGTGGGTCCTGCTGCTGCTGCTGTGCGTCCTGCTGGTGCTGTAGCTGCTGTCGCTAGGCGTGCCGCCGTTGCTGGTGCCGGTGTTGCGGCCGCTGGCGGGGTGATGGCAGGCGGCGACGCCGCGGACGGCGCAACTGCTGCTCCAGCAGAACGCGGTCGACCTGCAGCAGCTGCAGCAAGGGCGAAAGGAGAGACAGAAGCTGCCGTGGACGCTGTTGCTGCTGCTGGGCCGCTGCCACATGGTGCTCTCGCTGCTGCATCAGCAGACCGGCTGACTCGCGCCGAAGAGCCGTTCATTTTCACCGGCTTGCTGCAGTTAGTGCTGTAGTTGCTGCTGCTGCAGCTTCTTCTCGAGAAAGCCAAAGTCGCTGAGACTGCAGGGGTGCTGTTGCTGCTGGCAGAACTCTCCGCATTGCTCTTGCTGTCTGCAGGAGCCGCCTGTTGCGGGACACCGGCTACGGCAGCAGCACCCGGTCCTGTCCCTGTTGCAGCGGCAGCAGCCGTACTAGCTGCGACCACCGAAGCTGCAACACCACCAGCAGCAGCAGGGCCTTCCGACCGGCGTATCACTACAGAAAGCGCAGCTCGAGACTCTGTCGAAGAAGAAGAAGCTGCAGCAGCAGGAGTGATTGCTGCTGCTGCTGCAGCAGCACCAGCAGAGTCACTCTGGCCAGCAGTACGCAGGTTCTCCTGCTGCGTTGAGGGGGGGTAAAAGTGTTGCAGCTGTTGCGAGAAAGAAGAGGCAGCAGTGGTTAGACCACAGACGCGCTGCTCCTGCTTTCCACGGAGCTGTCCGTTCTCCGCGTCCTGCTGCTGACGCTGTGGCTGCTGGAGCAGCTGTTCGAGCTGCTGCTGCTGCCGTCCCTGCAACTGCGGAATGTGGGGAAGCTGTAGCTGCGAAGAAGGGGACTGTCGTTGCGGCTGCGGCAGAGAGGACTGCTGCGGCTGCTGTCGTGCGAAGAAGTGCTGCTGTCGCAGCCCTAGAGGAGGATTCTGCTGCTGTTGTGGGGAGAGGAACTTTCCTGGTGGCTCCTGGTGCTGCTGCGACGGAGGAAACTGCTGCTGCTGTTGCGGCAGCACTGCCTCTGGAGGCTGCTGCTGTTGTCGTTGCTGCCGCTGGTGCCCGGCGGTGGAGCGAGAAGGTGAAGAGCTGCCGTGTGGGTGCTCCGCATTGCTGCGCTGCTGCTGTTGGCGCAGCAGCTTCTCCGCAGCAGCAACAGCGCAATCGGGTGAAGAGAGGCCAGCGCGAGGCACGTCGTCAGGAATGGGAAGCGGCCTGAGTTTGCCAAGCTGCTGGGAAAAAGTTTCCTGCAAGCTTCTAACAGCAAACGTTCTCTTGCCGCTTCCTCGTAGAGCTTGGCGCAGCAGTCTGCGTTCTCCTCCTTCAAGCAGCCAGACGTCCTCTTCCTGCTGCTGCTGCGTCCTCAACTGCAGAACCTGCGTCTGCCCCTGCTGCTGCGCTTCACCGGACGAAGACGCCTGCTGTCCGCCTTCCGGGAGCCGCAGCCCACGTTGTTGCTGCTGTTGTCTTTGCTGCTGCTGTCGGCCCTGCTGTCGCTCTCTGTGGATGCTGTTGCTTTGCCAAGAAGAAGCCCCTGCGTTGCCAAACTGCTCCTGCTGTTGAAGAAAGTGGGAAGAGGCGGCGTGCGCGCCTGCTCCTGCTATAACAGAAGAAGAAGGATAAGGCCCAGCGAAAACACCTGCCTTGCATTCTGCCGCAGCACTGTCTCGCGTACCAGAAGCAGCAGAATTCCACAGAGGAACCGAGAGCCTGGGTGCTGTTCTCAGTGCTGCTGCTGCTGCTCCTGTGAGTGCCGCTGCTGCTGCTGCTGTCGGTGCTGCTGCTGCTGTCGGTGCTGCTGCTGCTGTCGCCCCCGCAGGTCCTGTTGAGCTGGGTCTCCCCCCTAAGCCATGCACGGCTCGTGCTGCTGCTGCAGAGGCTTTTTCGGCTCCCGCTGCTGCCGCTGTTTCTTCAGAACGTACCACGGCTGCTGCTGGTGGGGGACTGTCTTCCCCTGCTGCTTCTTCCTCTTCTGCAAGCAATTCCTCTGTCCCAGCAACTGCTGCTGCTCCTGCCGGTGCCTCTGACGCAGCCACAGTTGCTGCGTCTGACGCCGCTGCTGCTGCTTCAACGCCTGAAGCTGCTGCTGCTCCGCCTCCTCCGGCACTTGGCGTCCCTGCTCCTGGGGCTCGGGCTGCTGCTGCTGCTGCCGTGAGTGGGGAGGAGGTGCTGCTACAGCAGCCGTCGCTCTCCTGGTGGCGGTAGTAGTAGTCCAGCACCTGCAGGCGGTCAGGCGTCAGAGGAGAGGCCGGGGCAGACGAAGACGGACGGAGAGGAGAGGAGCAGTTTTCTTCTCGCGGGGAGGGGGGAAGAAAATACGGGGAAGGGAAGAGATTCTCTGCCATTTTGATAAGTTGGTTTCCGCTCCTGTGCGCCTGCATCTCGGGGAGGCTCGTAGCCTCTCAGCCTCTGTGTTTGAGCGCGTGTTTCACGCACACATATGGAGATCTTCACAGACTACATGCATACAGGAACGATGCCTCTATGTGCTTCCCGCTTGCAAAGCCCCGAGTGCTTCCTGTACACGTGTACACACGTCCTTACATACTGTACACTGCGTATATCTGTACGCGTGGGACGGGCACACACGTAGATGTAGAAACTCATATACGTACATTCCTCAGCATGTGACGCTGCTGTATGCAGAAACTACATGACAGGCGTAGACCTAATACATATATATATACACGTATTTTTACAGCCGTACGCACCGACGACGCTGTTACATGCCCTCGGCAATAGCTCGGTAGCGGCTAGGACGCACTTGCAAACGAAAGACGGTATCTAGAGTCACCATATAAGAGATACGGATATATTTTGCTGCCGTCGTCTCTTGTATATTCATGCACTGCGACAATTCTCACGATCGCCTGAGCTGCTGCTGTCTACTTCCTCGCAGTTGTCTGCACGCGCGCACATTCAAGCACAGAGAGGACGCAGACCGAGGGGGAGGAGTTCGGCCGCGGTTGAGCCACCTACAGACACATCCCCGCTGGGTTGTTGCCCTTCAACGTAGGCGCCTGAGGACGCATTTGTACACGTCTGTATGTGTAGAGGAAGCGACGCATTTATGTGCTCGGGAGCGGGAAGTGTCTTCTCTTATCAGGCCAATACCAACATGCGTGTAGACACACATACGCCCAGAACACACGTGCACCCCTACATACACACACGCATATATACATGCATGTATACATACATATATACATACATACTTACACACAGAACCCATACGCGTGGACGCAGGCACGTCTTTCGTCAGCTGGGAGCCGCGCACCGCCCGCCTGCAGTAATCGTTCACGCTCAGCGAGGCACGGGCGTTGCGCATTCGCAAGAAGCAAGACACTGCATCACTCGTGTGTGCGTACAAGTAGCGCGGCGTCGCAGGTGCGGAGGAATGGTGGCGGTGAGACGATTGTAAGTCTGCCTATGGGGCATATTTCTACGTAGGTGATTGAGTTTCAAGGGGGGGCTGTGAACATTTTTGTGTGAGGTGCTCTGTTTTGCACCGGCGATGCGCACGGGAAGGAAACGCTAGACGTCGGATAGCAAGCACGCAGCCGCAGCACGGCAACTCTCCAGCTGCCTCTCCCACTGAGAAGGAGTATTCGTATATCCACACACACATGTGCATTGCGTCAAATGAGATAATGATAGGTGCAGTCCTGTAGAGGTGAGGACTTTCTAGGCATTTGGTAATTGCACACGTGTGTTATTACAACATTGCGAATGACAGTGTACCTTTACATATACATATATATATATATGTGTACTTGCGTACACGATCACAGATACGCAGGATATATATATATATATACACGAATAACAGGTAGCTGCCAAAACGTTTACTTGTATTTTGTGCGAGTGAATAGTGAGCTTGGTTAGTCGCTAAATGTGTGGTCTACACGTTCGAGTATGTTCACGGCTGCACACGTGTGTGGAGAGGGCACGTCAAAGCACCGACTACACGCAGGGACTTATGCCTCCTTTCAATCATATGCGCACACACACAAACATATATGTGTGAAAAATTCACATCCGTGCACACATGTAGATATATTTATGTGTGTGTACACGCCTAAATGCATACAGGTCCATGTGTGCGCACAGATACGCAAAGATGTTCTCCTGTGCGGTTTCGCACCGACTCGCATCACGGGGAACGTGGGTGCTCACGCAGTGAGAGCCTATCGTGGAGGAGAGGAATACGGCGAGTCAAAAGACACACTCAGGATCGTACGGAGACAAGAAAAGTCCGGCAATTTGAGAAAACGTAGGAAAAAGGTCAAAATGGAGAGGAGGAGGGGAAACAACAACAACAACAAAAAGAATACCAGCACGTGATCTGCGGCGACGAGAGTAAATCGAGGGGAGGAAACTTACAGGGGGCGAGAGTTGAAAAAAGAAAAGTAGAGAAACGAAGTGAAAGTAGAAAAAGCGTGAAGAGGCATCAGGGCGCGCTACAGAGAAAGGAATCCGTACGACGCGCTACAGAGAAAGGAATCCGGAGAGGCCATGAAGACACGTCTGGGGGGTGGATACGCATGGAGCAGTTCCAGAGTACCACGCCGAGAAGCGCTGTTCGGGGGGGGAGAAAAGAAGGTTAGCGTTTCTTTTGCACTACATGGGCAAAATGAAGAAAGCATGAAGAAGAGAGGGTTTAGGCGAATGTTAAAAAAAAAGACCGAAACATGGTTTGGATGTGCGTTGAGGTCAATTAGGCTACACACGCAGTAAGAGAGCAAGCCGCGCAGGCGAGAACGCCAATGCTATGCTGCGAGCAGAGCGGAAGAATACGGTAGGCAAGACATGTGTGTACACTTTTATTAGCCTATCAAGCTGTTGGAAAAAGTAGACAACATTCTAGAATGGATTATACGGCCCACTGCGAGGGACACACTTTGAAATAAGGGCTACTCTGAGAGCTACGGCGTAAGACGCAGTAGGAACCACGCACGCGTTATCCACGTAACGTACACTCGTACGCAACATGGATGAATCTCCCAGCGATTAGGCAAACAAACAAAAGTGTGCAGGGCTTACAAACCTTGACATATTGAGTGAGAGATATGATAAAGACACCGGCTGCACCGGGGGACGGGAAAAGTCGGAAGCGCAGAACCCAGGAAATAGGGCAGATAGAAAGGCACCAGAGAGAAAACACGGCACGAAGAAAACAAGCGACACAAGATTAACACCCGGGACCAGAGTAGGACGAAAAGGCGAAAATCAAACGAGGCCTTCTGAAATGCCTTCTACGAGCGACGACTACGAGTAAAGTTTTTCACAAAACGGAACTTGCAGAGAAGATCAAGGAAGCACAAGAGAGAAATACGACACAAATGTTGACAGCTGCTACTGCCAGAATAAGTATCAGATTTATTTCCCTACAGAGTTGAGGGAGGAAAACCGACGTTCTGCGGAAATCAAACTCGAAAAATGTGTACCCACATATCCAAGCGATTCCTCACCACAGGTCCACTGCATGGGCCGCTATTCCCTAAGATGCAGGGACACGAATGTTGCCATGGCAGGTGCGAAGCAGTAAAGCCGGCAGAGTTCCAGTCGAATGTAGGGCTTTTTATTAATGGAGCACGAAGTCCCAATCCATGTAAACAGGTTTATCGTCTCGTCCGGAATATGTATCATTTCCTTCTGCCAGCAGGGCACTCCAACAGCAGAATGCACTCTGAGCGTTGTTCACCTTCACAGTGTTAGGTGTACTATTATTGCAGATGGAACTACGAGTTTGTGCGCTGTATGCATTGACGGACATATATATATATAGATATATATACATATATGCACACGTATTTTAAGTATGCCTATGTAAATGTCCACGTTCAAGCTAAGTAATTCCATACTTCTTTGCCTAGTTTTTGCCCGAGCCCACAAAGAATTACTTTCTCCAAGAATGTATATTTACGTGTGTACACTTATGTACGGTGCCTACGTTGTTGCACTGCCATATTCTGGAACCCGCTAGTGTATTCCCCCCATGCAACACTGCGAATGAAACGCGTTTTGATTGAGTTCCTCATAGATCTTTTTTGCAGGTGAGGCAGGTAAAATCCACTAGGAATGGCCTGTGCGCCCTTGTATGCAGTCAAGGCCTGCACTTGAGATGCGTCAACAGCTGCTGCGTGCAGCAGCACAGAGTTACTCGTGGCGATAAGCTCGGGGCAGCGACACGTCCTAGAAAGGAATCAGTATGAAGGCAGGACGCGGATGTCCAACAGGATGCATACACATATTGGTGTGCAAACGTACACGTGTATATCTCAAGAGAACGATGTATTTAATGTGGCGCGTATAAATATCCTTACAGGAAGACAGACACAACGCAGAACAAGGAAACCTCTGCGTTTTTTTTTTCTTCGCTCTCTATATAATATATATATATATATTCATACGTGTGTGCTCTATGTGTGTGTGTGTGTGTGTGTGCGTGAACGTGGAGCAAGAGGGATGGTCCACAGCACGAGTCTGGATATTTATACATGAATGTACTTGTGCGTCAAACGGAAGAAACAATTCATTAACGAGCTTGAGGAGAAGGAAACAAGACGAGTCTTCCGTACAGCAGGGCACGTAATGTTCCGGAAGTCCTTTTTACCAATATTGGACGTACTGTTCCGGAAGTTCTTTTTACCAATACTGGAGGCTAAGAAGACACACACGTGTGGACGTACATAGACAACACTTGTTGATTTGAAGGAAGCTGAACACCTAGGCACGTACGCACATATTTTCCTGTACGCACACATGTATGCATGTACACTTATTTGTGTGCGAGATGGGGACCATACAGAAGAGCAGCACTGAACGCGGAGGACAACTTTGTATTCGGTCGTATGGACAGACTCGTGGCATGTTGCTTTGTTACGAGGATGTACCTCGTTCAGGATGTCTCAACTACCAACGAAAAATGCCACTGCCACCAATGTACACAAGAATTAGATTGCAGAGAGATCGACAGACTCTCATGTGTGATGGTGATCGTTCAATTTTTGAAGTGAACGAACGAGTATTCTGCCGGCTACTGATACAGGTGATCAGTGCGTCGTGTGCCAGCGGACGCTCATCTCGTCCGCATCATGAATAAGCTAAACGGGCTTGAAGCGGACGTACACACAGCCAGATATAGGTCCGCAAAAATTTCTGTATTTATATGCGTACATGTACACATACATATACATACATACATACACGTGCGTCCGTACCTGTCTGTACGTTCTTGTGAACACGTCGTCAAAAGAAGCTTGCACAGGATGTTCTCTCCTTTTGAGAAAAATTCATGTATCCACTACTGTAGATGCGGGATTTCAGCTTCTTGAGTGCATCGAAGCACAGCTTCCGCTACCAGAAGGCATCTCTAAGTATCCTGGCGTGACTGTGTATATGCACAAACGTGTACGGATGCATCTACATGTGTCGAGAGATGTCCATATACACAGATCTGTCTATGCCTATAGTGGCATTTCATTGCCTTGATGTAAGTGCATATAAACACATATATACGCACAGGTATTATTTGAAAATGTCATTCATTTTTTTTTCTACAGGTACACACACAGAGGAGCACCGCTCCCACACTCTTGACTCTCACACTCGGTAGCCGCTGTGTGGCTACCGGGGCTACACAGAGCAGTACTGCGCAGTCGTTCGTCGAGTGCATGGGGTGGGTGGCGCCCTTTTTATCAACGTCCTGACATATCCACAATAATTGTTGTGTATATATAATTATATATATACACATATATATATACACATTTATATATATGTATACTTATATGTATGGATACACACACAGACGAGGAAAACGTGTATACGCAGCTACACAGGCCGGAGATATCACGCACCCTATTTCCGTTGACTTCCTCTTAATTTTTTGGGTGCGTGCCAGCTATTCCATTCACATGCTTACAGAACTATGCACCTGGCTCCAATTTGTGCTCGTGTCCTACATTCAGCTACCCTAGGTTGTCATGCAGAGATAAACATATGCGACAATTATAATAGGTGTATGTCCATTTTACCATTCTGGTACTATATGTAGTGGAGTTACAATCGATTTACAGGTATCGAGTTATCTGGATACCAGTGTGATAATTTTACATTGGTGACGTGCCACAACAGTACCCTTCACTGACTTCGAAGAAAGGCAATCCTGTCTCTTCAGTCGCCGTGAATCACACATAGACCCTCATGTCAGAAACAGACGTCCCACGCTGATGATTGCATCACGTTACAGAAGGCGAAGAACCGACGGCTAGGACTAGCACAGGTTCGCCCGGGAGGGATGTTCTCTCGACGCAACCTACGCGTGACATTACGCGTCGTAGGAATGGTGCTCGTTGGAACGGCAGTAGTAGCACTGTTGATATTGTGTTGATGGCAAGTGTCACTTCAGTCACGATATCCAGAATGGTGTTACCACTTTACAGGGAAAGATTAAAAGCTGCCTTGTCCGCTCCCGCGTTACGAAGGCAAGAGTACCTATGTCAGTGAGGTTTGTGAGGAAAAGTACAGCATTGTACGTAACCCAAAGTGTTCTCCACGAACACTTAAGCCAAATAGAACTGCTAGTCCGCACAAAGTGTTCTCCACGAACACTTCAGCCAAATAGAACTGCTGGTCCGCATTACAAGTTGAAAGGAATTAAGTCTAATTTTGTCAAAGTACAGAGAAATGAATGAATAAGCTACCTGCTCGATTCGTTCAAAGTATGACGCAAACTGCGAAAAATACGCAGTGCAATTCTGTTCGTTAGTGCAGAAGACCGTGACGCGCGTTGTGATTGAATTCGTGATGCAGAAGGCACCAAATAGTAGATTATGGGTCATATTCCCCCCTCTCCTACGCATCTTCTGGGGCACGGGCGTGTTTGTCCTGCGGCGTGCAAAGCACCGAACCGAGATTCTTACGTACGTCACTACGACGCCTGAAAACATAACCTAAATATCTTTTTTCTTGATAGAGAAATAAGTAGGGGTAACTTTTCTTTTGCAATTTGACGCCTGCGTGTACACACACTCTGATAGTGAAGCATAAATTCCACAAGACTCGGTGACCTGTTCGAAAAAATTGCACTGCGTAGGTGGGCGGTGAATCGCCGGAGTCTGTGACGCACAAACGATGTCGCCCCTGCAACGAACAGTCCTGTCACCGTCACTTACTTCAAACGCAGTACAATACAAGCAGTCGCTGTGCCGCACCACAACAGAAAACAAGAATACGTTGGGGCAGACGCACTGGACAAGAATTCTGTGTCTGCGCTGTCACCGCGGCAGACACCACGCAGCGATACGCTGAGAGTAGCAATACGGGCATACAATGCTGCCTCAGAGGAGTCGTGAAAGGTGACGTGGCGAAACCCATACATACGCGTGTCCGTGTGACCACAGATAGCTGGGCTATCCGTAGAGAGTGGGGTGCCCAGGTGCGAGTGACGTGATACTGTCGGTTATTTGTCTTGGCTCCGCGTGCGACGTGCTGACTGCTTCGTCGTGCAAATCTTCTAAAAAAGTACAAGTCGCTGACTAGAAGGCCATTGTGTAACTGGATCGTATAATATGTACTAGTGCGAGTCCAGCTGACAATCATTACACGAGAGTGATTTCAGTTCCCCCAGCGGTAAGTCTAGGGCAACCTCCTCATTCGACTTGCCTTACGGGTCTTATTACTTCTACCAAACAACTTCACGTCACTCGTTGGGTCTATGAATTTCCCTGTAATCCTGCGTTTTCACCAGCACAAGAAGTTGCACTTGCACGTCTCTGGAATCGCACTGATAAATGAGTTTGCTTCATTTTCCTCAACCGCAGGAACTCCGTAGGGGTATGCAACTAGATGGTTTCCTCCTACGTACATGCCGCTCGGATCCCCGGGTGTCATACGCGCATTCTGCAGACACGCAACACAAGAGACGTCAACGTATAAATGGGCACAACGCGTGCTGCTACACAGATTCTGCAGGCAGGTGTGTATATGGAGCCTAAATAGATACACACGGCTCACGTCGCACAGCACCAGATAGCTGGATGCATATGCATGGTTTCAGTACTCAGCTAGATATATAGAACGTCGTCGTATGCAGTACACAAACGGACAGATAACGCCACACGCCATACATATACAGTAATATAACTACGCATTAGGGACATATGCGTTGCCGAAGAAGTTCTACACTTTTGCAGGCTGGCGGAGACGAAAGGCGCCACGTGATTCTCATACAGAGCGACGTCCGGTGGACTGTGACGAGCGTCATGTACCTTAGTAGTGAAGCTGTGTTCGTAGTGCTGTGGTGATTGTTCAGCAATGCGGCGTCAACCACGAGGACGATTATCAGCTAACTCCACGACACGCGTCGTATGTCCTACTTGCGTACTGACCCACACTTTTATGTATGCATCCATGTGTAGAGAGTGAGAGGGAGAGAGACAGATCTACTCGGGTCACAAGCTTCTGTGGTTGAGACAGTTTAGACACCTTACTACGGTGAAAGCGTGCAGCAACCAGCCACTTTTATATGCTCATGAAAGCGACCAACGCTGTATCCATTTCTACTTGTGCATTCCTAAAGAACCCTCGATACGTATCCCTCGATACACGTCGATGTCTGCATAGACCCGTCCATCACTTGGGAGCCCACCTGCTTTCAAGCACTAGACAGCGAGAGGCAGTCACTTACGCAAGCACGTACGGCTATGCGAGTGGCTTCAGGCCCGTCCGCATTTTCAACATTACTGTTGGGGTATGTTTCCGCAGCATTCTGCCGCGTTTTGTTTAAAGAAGAAACCCACTTCAGCGATTCAACCGCAAAGTCTGTAAATCACTATTCTCCTGTTCTCCCCCGTGTGCACACGTTGACAGCTTCTGGTAGTTGTTTACCCAGTCGATGAGAAGTCGGTGAGGAACCAGAGGCACAATTACTTCAGCCCACGGCTCCTGTGGTGCTAGAAGAACCAAAAGGTGTTGATATCCGCTAACCAGCAGTAGACCTCCATACACTTAAAGCTCCTCCATTCTTCTTGCTGTATATACATAACAGTACATATCCCCCTTCCCATGTTTACATACAGCTGTGTCGAGCAAGAAGATATCGACCGCTCTACGCACGCTCTATCTGGCCGTGCCCATCCAGTTTGTTTCTCAGCTACAGCTCTCTCACCCTTCGTCTGCGTAGCGAGAAGGGTACCTACATGACCACTTACCAGGTGCATAACTAAATCCAAGCAGTATACTCTTAAGGTAGCCCCCTTCGTGCTTCTCCTTTTTGCCGAGAAGTAAGTGTACAATCCACATAACAAAATGAGGCGCTGCATTCACGCGGAGTACATTTGTTACACCTCTACCCCTTACAAAAACGTGTTACCCTCAGACGATGGATTAATCCTCTTACCACATAGGGAACGGTATCCATTCGGTATTCTTTGAGATCTTTCCAGTTGTAACCGGGGGTTTCCAATGGAGTGACTTGCGGGATCTCTACGGGAGTTGGAACGAATTGCAGAACAGGAACCCCAGGCGCAGGCCGGTAGCCCCCCTTGGGTGCTAGTGAGTAGAACTGTGGTGGTCTTCTGCCAGGGTCTCTTGGCTGTAGAAAGAAAAGTGAGCTTTTTGGGTAATTAGGTAGAGATCCCCAGCCATAGTGCGCCGTGGAGGGACACCTTGGTTGCACGGAAGGGTCAATCAGCTGCTCCTCTCCCCAAGTGCGAACCTCTGCACGGCTTTGAAAGAAACCGAAGGGAACTGAAAAAAGCTCGGTCGTGAGCTTTCGTAACAAGCTAAAAGTGCCGCTGCGCTGCGGTGTCGCTGCAAGAAGGCAAGGAAAATTCCAAACAAAGTCACACCAAGCGCACAACAATAACGTGTTCGTGTGCTCGTTTGTGTTCATCGCAAAAGTCTCAAGAAGCATGCTACACGAACCCATACTTCATAAATGAATCGCACTTTTCCCACCTCTTCCAGCAAACGAATATCCACTTGATAAAGAAACTCTCCCGCGCGATACAAAATTGGAGGCAGTTACTGTTCGTGACGCGTAATTACCGCAGGGCGAGCTAATGCCTTCGGAGGTGCGTTGTTGTATTGTCCTCAATATAGAAGGATTTCGTGCTTTCCTCTTTAATGGATCTAACGTGGACCTACTTCCCCTAAATAGCGGACTCTCCTGCTTATTAATCAAGGTCCCTTCACAGAGTGCCTGCCCTTTTTAGCAAGATCGGTGAAGCATATCCTCGTGTTGCAAACTTATTCTTGCCTACACAGAACTACTTGGCCCGACACCCGAAGTTTACCTCCACAGAACTAGAAGGTCATTAGAAGACGCCGTGTGGGCTATCGCAACAGCGTGAATGTCTCCACGCTTGAACGACAAAGCCGCAAAGACTCAAATAGAAGGTACGTAGTGCATTGAGCAGCTTTGGAAGACAGTGAAGCTAGCATACGGTAGTTGGCGCATTCTTTCTTCCACCCACGAAACACAGTCTCGAAGTTTTGCTGAAGCCACGACAGAGTCCGTCACTCGGCAGGAGGCAAGTGACTTCAGCTGAATTTAGAAACGCATATCCTCACGACAGCAGTGGTAAGATTTTCAAACCTTCTATCCGCTTCATTGAGAGCCGACTGAGCCTACGCTCTGTTGTCCTCCTGAGATACTCCAGCACCGAATACAGGTTCCGGACGAACCGCAGCCTCCCCCTCCACTTGTTCACTACTTATCGGACAATACTTCTGGCCGCAGTACACTATAAAGTTCCTTGTGGGAGTGTACTAAAGTTCATGACCGTCTTTTTCCCGCATTTCCATCAATTTCTTGTTGCACGCGATGCTGGTCTCTCTCACCTGTGACGACGCGGGTTTCTCGCAGGGAGGGAAGTCTCGAGGGTTCCTTCTTCAAAAACTCAGTTGCTGCTTGCGGCGTGTCGGCAAACATCACGCTTCTCTCTCTACGTGGTAGCGCGGTGGTCTGCTCTTTCCCTTCTTTCTGCCCTTGGTCTTGTTCTTCTGCCATCTCACTTACATGCTGCTCCTCCTCTTTAGCGGTTGAACCTTCTGGCATAGCTTCCACTGTTTCTTCTATGGATTTCTGCGCTGGAGGTTCCTCAGGAGCGTCGCTCCGAAGGATGGAGGTGTCGTCGCCTGAAGGTGTCTGCATTTTCTTTGAAGGGAGAAGAATCTCTTCAACTTTTTTGACAAAGCAGGCTTCCCATGCGCCGTACTACTACACACTCCACCTCTCTGGCCGCCTTCTCGTCCTCTTCTTCGGTTGACTTTCTGGTCACCACGACTGAATATTCACTCTACGTGCACTACAGCATGGAATGGCGCTAAATGAAAGTGGTTGTACTACATACCGCGTATGTCACATGCCTAAGGAGGCTTCCTGCAGTCGGGTTTGCGGACGTGGAGCATCTACGCTTTGGTTGCTATTTCTTGTTAAGGTCGTCATATCCCAGCACACACAGCGTGCGACGACAGACAGGTTTCCTAACTTCTGCGCCCACTTGAACCGTTACCACAGGTGCCAGAAGTGCTTGCTTTATTACTGAACACTTGCACAATACCTTCATAGTACCTTCATAATACCTTCGTAATACCTTCACAAGACGCGGAAATTCGCAACGTCATACCGCCGAGTGCAATGGCTTGTCCTCAGTTAACAAGTGCCACAAATACTCCTACCTCTCGAGGAGTGTATTAGACCTTATAAGCAAACTACATTTGAAGATCTTTGACCTAAACACACTTTTACCAGGAGCAGCGCTACGCGCCTCGTCGCCCGGAATGGGCAGTATACCGTGTGACTCGCACGTAGCCGCCCCTCCGCAGTTGAGAGCGAGCTACGGAGCAAGCCATATACAGGGAAGAAACGGCCGGCTTTTGACCGTGGAAAAGAATAAGAGGTACGACCCGTACATAGCCAGGTGGGGCGAACGCAAAGTAGTGAACACCCACTAGCTCAGCCTTCCACGGTTCCTGCCGTCCTATGAAGGCGTGGGTGTGCTTCTCTTGAGTCAGCTGGTAGCTCCGGTGGCGCGCATTATTGAGGCGGCGCACCGCCGGGTCGCTCGCTGTGCAGCGGCTCCGGCGACATTATGCAGTCCACAATAAGAAGGTCCACACGCGTGTCCACGGACATTTTAAAGGTCTCAGTAGGCAGAGCTATTTTTGCAAAGTGTGCTAACCACTGTGGGTGTTATTTGTCGTAAGTATTTGGGGGTTTTCAAGTGTAGAGACGGAAGTTTCAACCGTACGAGTCTGCCCGGTGCCACCCCGAGCCCGGAAAAAGCGACGCCGTCCCCCGCCCGCAGTCCTCGATGTTCGTATCCTCGTGGCGCTGTGCACACGGGAAAGTAAAGAGCTCTTCAGTGTGAATCGAGATTCGTCTTTGAGGCTTTGTACTGCGGAGGAGGACATGTGTCCCACGGAGAGGGTCAGCGAAAATAAGTGCCTTCCTACGCAACACCAGTCGATACTCATCTGTTGTATCACTCCTAAGCTTCCGTGGACCGTGTTACTTGTAGCTTGACGCGGAGCAAAAAGGCGCAAGCACATTAGAAACTCTCTCTAGTGAATATGTAAAGGACACTTTGTCATGAATAAGGGTCCAGATGTTCCAAGTGATACACCAATCGAAGCGTCTCCCTCATAAAGTCGCCCCCCGCCAGCCCACCAGACGGCGTTCCAACTCACGTACATTTATATATATATATATGTATATATATCTATATATGCGCGCATGAACGTCGGTTTAGCATTCACGTACTTGATGTAAACACATATCCACGTGAATGCGTACGCACTGGTGTAACTCCTTGTTGCACGATGCGTACACGCGTGCGCACGTATTTAAATGTATATATGGATTACTAATATAAGTAGTAATCCATATAACGGAAGATCCTTCGGAAACCAGTACGCATACGTGCAAATCCCGGTGATAATATATAACTGTACACTTGCGTATGTACGGCGAGGTGACTGCGCACATAATCTACGTTACCTTCCGGAGAGAGGCTACTTTTGTGGCAGTTACCTTTCAACAGATACAGCCACAAGATGTTTATCGCCATGTAGGCACTCATACGCATGGATGCCTAGATAGGAATGTACATATAGTGGCAGTCGTCAAGATATATGCACACGAACGTAGCCGAAGATTATACAGACAACTAAATATCTTCGTAAAGTCGGTGGGAAAATTTAACTGTGCATCTGGTGTACCTCCAACGCACAATGCAAGTGGTTTCACTTGCCGGCATTAGGAGTAGGTCAATTGCCTTAGCAAAGGCAGTTGACCTGAACACTACATGTGCAACATTCACCGCGGACTATATTATGAGTCAGGGTAAGCGACGAGAGGCTCTTTGAGTAAGAGGGCGCAAACCCCAGTTTTCCTTCTCCGGTGGAAGTACTCAGTGCAGCCGTGATTACGCTTCACCAACGGCAGGGCGCAGAATTCCACTCGCAAAAAATGTGTGGTCTTCTCACAGGATGGCTTGTCGTTGAGAGCCGCTGTGAACTAACTAACAACAAGTCCACATATACCCCTGTATACATATATATAGATATGTGCGCATATACATATATACACAAAGGTATGTGTGTGTGTGTGTGTGTAAAAGTAGTTGGCAGCTTCTAGCTGTGCCTGCAAAAGCAGATGGGTCTAAATGGGAGCAGGTGCCGCTTCGCAGGATATTTGTAATATTTCGCAAGGATGAATGAATGGGAAGCCAGCAGGATTACTATTGCGTTTCGAACATACGGGAACAGTCCACGAGAGAGGTTGTAGTGTCCTCTCATATGCGTGAAAGATGAGGACCGTCGTCTAGTTTACGTGCACTCCGGAGTTCCACACAATCTATGGTGTCGTCGCAGTTAAGCATATTTCGCCGTCTTGTATGTGAACGGTCAGGAGTATCACGCACTTAATACCTCAGCAAATTCGCACTTCCTTATCAGGTGGTTCCGAGATAAGAGTTATGCAGGTATTCGCTCTGCACACATTTCCTGTGCTCCATGCGAACTGACTTTTCCAACCCATTGTACCGCGTTTGAGCACCGAGTTGATCGGCTGCGTGCAGCCGGTCAAATGGACAATTCTCCGCGGTGTCATATCGGCGTGATTCTTTGCATGTGGGCACCCAAATCAAAGACGCACCACAACCGTGCGAAGTTTATGCTTGGAGGTACTACAATCACATATTCATAGGTTCGTAAACGTGGGAATGCAGCGTGAATAACATGTACATTAATGCGCAGGATCACCTGCTATGTCTCGTCTCAAACTGTATTTGCTTTCGGGCTGTTCAGAAGCTTGCTGTGATGCAGCGACAACAGCAAACATGATTTCAGGCTGCCTTGCGCGGTACTTTTCTAGATTTGTACATGCAGGTTACGAACTACCTGGTGAAGGGTACGATCGCGCAGCCACCGTCTGTACAAGTGCAGGGCATGTGCACCTTAAAGCCACGCCATTCGCTTGCGGTTGCACATACCGAAGGACACAGCTGCACAATGAAATGATGCGCAAAGTAGAAGGCTGCTGTGGTGAGTAGCAGCAAAACAGTGATACGAGATAGTGCCCTTGCAAAGCGAGTGCAAGCATGGAATATGCAGAATGCGGAATACACTGTGTGTATACAAACGCGTGTTCATACGTAATAGTGTCCAGATGCCCTTGCTTCTTTGTCTACACATGAATATCTTGGTATGAGAGTCCGCAAAAGCAGTACAGGGTAACCTTTAACGTGCCACACATAAGAAATTCGGATTTTCTCACACAGATATGTCGCAACTTGCTCCAGAGAAATGCTTCGGCCCTTACACACAGGATACGTGACGTCAGTCATTAAGCGCTTAAAACGTTTTGCGCGTGTTCGTGTGCCAACACCTGTCACGTTTCGCCCGCGGAGCCAGGCGGCATCAGTATAGTGTCCAGTCAATTTCCAGATTTCCCAGTCGTGCAGAACCCTGTGAATCGTCGACGAAGGGAACCACACAATTAAATCACATAGGCAGGCATGTCGTGGCTTTACACGCGGAAGAGAAAGTATGAGAAAGTATGCGAGATGTCTTTGCTTAAGAAGTTACAAGTGTTCGTAGGCGTTTGACAGACGCAAATACGTATAAGTATTGCCTTGCGAGCCAGGCGGCATCAGTATAGTGTCCAGTCAATTTCCAGATTTCCCAGTCGTGCAAAGCCCTGTGAATCATCGACGAAGGGAACCACACAATTAAATCACATAGGCAGGCATGTCGTGGCTTTACACGCGGAAGAGAAAGTATGAGAAAGTATGCGAGATGTCTTTGCTTAAGAAGTTACAAGTGTTCATAGGCGTTTGACAGACGCAAATACGTATAAGTCTTGCCCTGTGCGTGTGTGCACCGTGTGTTTCTTTATTTCTACATATATACGCATATATGTATATATGTGTTTACTAATTTCATGCACGCTATTATTACGCTGCCACCACCACAGGTTCGACCAGCGCAATGGAATAACTGCTTCCGCCCAAATACTCAATTCTATCGCAAGCAACTCCTGCGTGGGAACACTTACACATGTACATATATATTTGTATGGATAAACGAGATAGACATGTACATAGATACACACCCGTGTACCTCGTATGGGTGCAGTGACTGATCTGTCGCTTTGCGTGCCTCGCACCCTGTGATAGATAGACTTCCTGTGCTCTTCCTTTGTAAATACAGTCGCCAGCAGACCATCTAAAAACACGCGTAGACACGATCGCGAGCGCAACGCCTCGCGCGTACACGTAAATGCACATATACCTAAGCACGTATACCAACATGCCCACCTGCCTTCATCCGTCAGTAGCAGCGCTCAAGCAGGCGTACACTCATACACAATCGTGCAACACCGTCTCCAGGAGCGACGTCTTCTGGTATGATGTCGATCAAATGCGTACGAACTGCTGTCGGATAGAAAGAGGTATACGCGGATATATATATATATATACATATATATGCTAGAGTCTTTCTGAGGGAAACATGTAAAGCCATACACTCAACCATGTCTACTTCATAGGTATACGTACATATACACATATACGTACGCACACGCACATGACTGCGAAGGTTTACTGGGGTTAGTGCAAGTAGTGCAAACTGTGTTCTCCTTCACAGGGGATATGCGGGAACATGCACACATAAAATTGAATGCATACGCTGTCCACGCATATATTCAGAAGTGTGTTCACAACTATTCCACCGTAGTTCCAACTGCGTGGTCGGCCACAAATGCACACACAGAAATAACTACACACACTGCACACTTGTGTTTTTGCACGTGTTTGCACGATAGTTCTTGCATATGTGGAATGTATGACGGGGAGGAGTTTTCGCTTACCACACGGGCGACTTCATCTGCAGGGCAGTCAGGGTTTACATAAGACACCGCCGTGTTATTTCCACATAGGTGTCACTGAGTTGGTAAATATTTCTTTCGAATCGATGTCGGCAAAGTGCTCGTGGGGAGTACGGATTTCCAGCTACTGTTATGCATGGAAAAGCCCAAGAGGCTTACGTGGTCCCCAACGCACACGCGGATTTTCCGGAGACAGACGACCATTGACGGATAGAGGATGGATGCTAAGGAGCCTCATCTTTCGCAGCAGTGGACCTTCCATGTTTCCTCCATATAACGAACGGGAGGCAGGAATATATGTGAAGTGGAATGATCTACATAATCGGCTGTGGTGACTACTCATTCGGAGTTTCTCCTTGTGAGGCTGATGTGAAAGTGGAGTAAACTCGCAGTTCTACCTTCAGTTCGACGGCAAAATGTAGGGGCACGAGCTTACGCAGCAAAAGAGTGGAGGAAAAGTAGGGAGAAGTATCCTTTTTGTTACAGGCCGTGGTGTTGATATTCACTAAGAACAATACTGAAAAATACTATGCAAACAACCTCGTATTCTGTTCGAGTCGTCCTCCATCTCGAGATACAAAAAATAGCGAAAGGGCAGTGCATTACAGCTAGCAGGTTAAAACAACTGCTGCCTTCACGAGCGTTGCTGTTCTTGTGGCGATTCGCGTGTCCAGCTTCACTAATTCTCGTACGCCTTCTCCCACAACAACTACTGCATTTGCCAATGCCTTGTCCTTCAGATCCAGCTGCACTTGCATCGTTGTGGTCCACCACCTTGGTCATAACTGAACATCATGGTGTTCAACTGTAGCCCACATTTCTTGAACCGACCCACCGCACCTCTTCTACACAATGCTGTACATGACACAACTGGGTGCACAGGAATCAATCTACACGTCCTCTCTACTGGATTCACCACTACACATAATGCTACTATCATTAGGTCACTCCGCTCCCATATACTATCTTGACACTGATATTCACATCAGTGCTTAACCCAGTTACCAATCCCCGATTTATCCTACTAGCTCTGGGAGTGCAACTGCTCCAATTGCTATTCATATTACTACTGCTACCGCGGCAGTCACTGCCGCTTTTTAGCTACTACGGTGCCTACGGAGTATCCTGTACAGCGCTTCGCAACTAGTGCCGAATGGCTCTTCCACCTGTATCCATTCCCTGAGTATACTATTGGATGCAGCGCCACTCTTACATGTAGGGCGTACTCGCGGACTGCTGGCACGATAGAAAGAGGGTCTGGAAAGCGGGTAAATTTTGTACGTGCTCAACATAGAAGTGCGCGTTCACCAGGCAGCTGTATATACGTCTTAATGTAGACCGACGTGTGCAGGTATTCAGCAGAGTCACTACGTTAGAGACACCTTTTTGTGATAAGCGTTCCGTCTTATGTGCGTGCGCGACGATGGATCACACCTCTAGCGTTCGTTTTTGTGTCGTTACACCGCCTCTTCGTGAAGAAACTGTACCCCGGCTTTGTCTTCCCATGATCGGCTGGTTTTTCTGCTTTTATGTATATATATATATGAAGATGAGCGGTGTTCGTTTCGTGTGCGTTTGGGACAATACATCGCAACTCTTGCTTTCGTTGTTGTGTGGTTACACCGCCTTTTCGTAAATAAACCGTGACGGGCTTTGTGTCCTCCATCGTCGACTGGTTTTTCTCCTTTATATATATGTATATATGTGAGAACCGTTCCGTTTTGTGTGCGTCCGGCACAGTGTTTCACATCTCTAGCGGTCGTCATTGTATATTTACACCGCCCCTTTGTGAAGAAACTCTACTGCGGCCTTGTCTTTTCCATAATCGACTGGTTTTCCTCCCCTCTGTATCTTCACCTCGCGTCATTAGTACCTTCCGTCGCAGTGTACCCTTTTCCTTTTCGCCATTCCCCTCGTTTCCACAGTCTGATTTGTTATTAACCTCCTTTGTGATTGTAGGGCCACTATTCCTGTCTGTGTGGAAGTGAATATACGTATGGGCACACGAGCGTCTGACGACGCGTTGAAGTGCGCTAGTCTTTTGAACTGTTACTCGTTTTCGCTGCGTTTACTTTGTTGCCGGCAGTAGTGGAGACTATCTTCTTATGCTGGCCCCAGTTAAGCGGAATCCACGCTCCAGTCGTCACCTTGGGACAAACCACTTCAGAGTGACGTAGTGAAACAGTGGAAACAGCAAGATACACCGATTAGTAGCAATAAACGCTTCTGGGTCTCCAGAAGTGTGCGGTGGGTGTCGCGCACATCCATTCGCCCTCTACACCGTTAGAAAAAAACATGTTCTCGACCGATCTGCCATCGGTAGGACGCTTTCAGGCAATCTACCCGCCCCAGTACACTCCACCTTGCATGAGGTGAGGAAACGGATTCAAATGTGTACGTCGCTGATACAAGGAAGAATCGACGCGTACCGCCTTTGTACTCCCACACGACAGTGGTGTTGCGGTGTCTTCAAACGCCCCCCTCCCATCGGTAATTCGACAGTTGCCTGTGACCTGGAAACGACTAGAAGAATCACACCTAGCATAACAGCAACCATATTTGGCTCGAGCTTTGTCACCTCAACAATGGATTTTATTTTGGGGGCAGATGACGAGCACCTTGTTTCTATTCACCAGACGGTTAACCGGGCACTCCGTGCGCACGCGCTGCGCGTCTGCGGCCGTGGTTTCTCTCCTGCAACTTCGCTGCTCTGATCTGCCGTTCGTACTTCCATTCTGAAATTCAATTCATACATACCTTGAAACGTGAATGTGTGTCACTTACGCGGAGGAGATACTCAATCCCGCCCCGCCCTACTGCTGCGGCATGATAGTTGTTTGGTTACCTTCTGTGCATTCTCTACATCGGCTCCTTATCCCAACCGTAGACACAGGAAAACTTCCATCATTGTGCTTCTTCTGGCCACGGCGTTCATGCGCATACAATGCTGCTGTCCTCTGCGATTGCACTCCCCCTCAAGGATGGATGGCATTAGCCAACGTACAGTGCAACACTCACCAATCACGAGCAGATTTCCACCTGCACGGCGCTATTTTTCTTTTCGGCGCATACCTGCGCGATAGATTCGCCTCTGCTGTCGCAGTTCACTCCCCCACTGCGGGCAGAAAATCTTGTTTTCGTCTGTGTGCGATTCGTGTCTTGCCTACACAGTCCCACTCCTTGTGAATGCACTTCCTTTGCTAAGATGCCACTTATACATGGGCCCATGCACACAATTAGTTTCTCCACAGTTCCCTATCAAAATTTGCCTCTTGCACGAAAGCGAAGCTTTATGTTTCCGCCGGAACTGGACAGCCAGCTGTGTCTCTGTACGTTCTGACGCATCAGCTGCAAAGCGCCTCTTTGGATCCGCATTCCGGCGTTTTACTGAACCACATTCCCATCCTCCTAAGGTGTCATTCAATCCAAAGTGCCACGGGCGGATAATGTTTTTTTCTCGGACCGCTATACATATAATTGCGTGTGTCGTGAGTCTGGTCACTCCGTCGTGCGACAAGAAACACTTTTTTAGTATCTCACACTTCACTGTGGCCCCTTTATCCACTTGCTGTCTCGGACGGAGTTTGGTGCGGTATTCTTGGTTCTCTCGTGTTCGTCTTCGTCATCCACAATTATCCACCCCAGTGGACTTCCAGCAATGAAGAAAATCAGTTCGTCAGTTCCACTGACGTCCGGCCGTCTTTGCTTGGAAATTGATCCTCTTTAACGACGCGGGCAATTTTCCCACGTAGATTTGTACCGCGGTTCCTAAGATGAAGCAGACGGCGGCCGGACTGCTTGCTTCCGCTGTTGAGCGAGGACTCTGTACAAAGGAACTTCTCGCGGGTAACGTCGCGTTCGCGTCTAAGTATATCAGCAACTACGGACGGATCTACACGTATACACGTGCACGCACACGTATATCTTTTCCCGTGTGGGGGGTACATATGCGGTCTCATCGGCGTACGTAGGTACGCCTGTTCATCTCCATATCCGTGTTCTACACACATCTTACCTTGTATAGAGCTCATATATTCATATATATATATATATGTAAAAGCAGGAGTACTTGCAGAGGGACAGCTGAAACTGTGCAACTATCTTTTCTGCGTCCTACGCGGTCACAAGGGTATCCTGCATGTCAATAAATTTGCAGCACATGTACACACGAATGTGCGTTTTGGTGAAAGTGCTTTGACTACGCCTGTGTACCTGTACACCTCTGGCTATCCGACGGCTTTACTAGAGCGACACTTGGCTTCGGCACTCCCACGCCTCCGCACATACACAACACAGGAACTCCTTTTCTCTCCATCCGCGTACCGCGCTCAAGCGACTGTTTGCCCGCGCGGCAGTCTGGGATGTACGCATTCCGCAATGGTTCAAAACTATCTCCTGGTACAGAACGGACTAAATATCGGTACACGTGCCTCTTTCCCGGTCTCTCTCCCTCCCCATACCTTGACATATGGAAAGGACAGAAAACACTATTTGTAAACGTCCACTCTCTTCTGCCTGAATATCTACAGGTGCTCAGCACACGACGTTTGTGTCGCACAAGCGTGCACGAAGACAAAAAACCTACGCAGTTTTCGTTTGTGTATATGTGAGTACGAAGCACAAGAATGTTCCTTACTGAAATTTCCTGGATCAAACCGGTAACCACTCATCTCTCTTTGTGGGAATCTCTGTGCACGTAGAGGACACTGCACCGGTTGCAGACTGCTTCAGCGCTTCGCACCTGCAACGCGCAAATTGTCGTTGACTCACCGCCGTTTGAATCGATGCAGATGTACGCAAGTGTGATAAACGATACACATGTGTACTCATATACACGGAGAGAGAAATATATTTGTGTCTACCTCCGTACCTGGTGCCACTCGTCTGCGAATACGTACGATATCGGAGAGAGAGAGAGTGAGAAAGGAAGAAGAAATTGGGGGGAAATATATGAGTATCTGCTCCTGTGCTCGGAAGGAACGAAAATACGTTTGGATATTCGTATAAAGCTGCACACAAATAAGTAAAAAATGTGTATACATATACAGAGAGAGAGAGATAGAAATATGCGTGTTAGCAGTTGTATACGTATATCTAGTAGAACAACGTCGATGTATACATCTGTGTTGCAGCTGTTGGAGAAACGTCTACGGGCAACTTGAATTTTACGGAGGCGTGGGTGCGGGCGTCCTCCCAGAAGCTTGCTACTTTTTTGGAGAGGAAAGATTTGGCTTTCATTAAGAATAGATTTCTTTTGTGTCTCACCTTCCTCTGAATTCTTCTTTCCTCCCAAGCGCTTCTGGTGCCAGTTTTCTTCCTGTGTATCTTTGCTCCTTTGTATGCGATTCTTCTTCCTCCCTACGTCTCTTCGATGACGCCGTCTTTTCTTTAAGTATAATTTCCGCTATTACACAAGGCCTGGTAATTCTCGTGCTCTGCAGGTGAACTGTATTAACTGAAACATATCCCGGTCCCCCTCTGTTGTCTTTCTCCGATATATAAATTATCTTTTCTAACTCCTCTCTCTATATACACGCAGGTACTGTTCCTTCGCGTGGACTTACCTACGTATATCTTTCCACTTCTTTCGCTATGCTGCCCACAGAAGCACGTAACACTCCTGTAGTCACCAGCTACTGTCTATACGTGCAGCACGTAGAAAAAAGTGTTTTGATTGGCCAGTTGCCGACGTTTTTCCTCCCGCTTTCTCCGCGACTAATTTTCGCCTCAACAAAATACATGTAAGAAACTCACGTCGTTACCAGCAACTGTCACGAGTTTTTCTTCCGCGTAAAACGTTGTCCAGGTTTATATGCATATACCTACGCATTCGCAGCTGCAAAATATAGCTCTGCAATCTCCTTTCCAATTAGTGTCATAACACCCATCCCATCTACACACACACACACGTATGAACTGTCTTTTTTTTTGGGTCTTTCTTGTTTTGTGTGTTTCTCTTCGTTTCCAAGTCCACGCTTATACATACACACATACACACTCACACACACGATTACGCATATTTTTGTTTACTTTCTTGTCTCTCACACTTCTAGACGTAGACGTTGCAACTGTCATTTCCATCAGACTTTGAAGAGCGAGGATGTGTATGCAGACACCTGGTAGCGGGACGACAACGTCGAAGTACCCCATTTACGGGGAACACTTTTCCCTCCTCCGCTTCTTTTATCTCTCTAAATCCATACGTACACTCGTGAATGTATCAGTGGGCATCTCTCTGTCTGTATCTTCTCGTCTCTTTTTCTTTCCTTTCCTCTCTCCGTTTCTCTTCCGCCCTCGTTTTCTTCTTCACACCTTTTCCTCCTTTCCGTCTTCCTGTTCCTCTTTTTCTGCGCCGGTCTGTCTCTCTGTTTCCTTCCCTCTGCCACGTATGTCTCTCTTGCCCTCTGCATCGCGGTCGTCTTCTTGGTTCCGGTCATCTCCCCCGCTCTCCTCTTTTTCTTTTTCCCTCTATCTCCGTGTGTGCAAAAAAAGAACGCCCCGGGTTTCCTCCTGTGTATGATTTTGTCTTGTAGATTTTGCCAGTCAGGCGTACCCGGAAGTGGCAGCGGTCCTGAAGGCAGGAGATGCGCTGCTCGCTCCGGCGGTGCGCGAAGTGAAGCTCCAAGAGGTACACTGCTGCTCTGTTGCAAAAGAAAAGGAGGATCTTTTGTGACTCATCATCACCAACAGTTGAGGGAGGCTCACAAGTGATCTCGTGCTTTTCCTCCTTTTCCGCACCAAGAACCGTCGAGAGAGATAAAAGTCTTCTTTCGCGGGCTGCCGTTGTCTTTCCTCACTTGTGCGTACATATGTATATCTATATATATTTACGGATGTTTGTCCATGAAGAAAGAGCTGCGTCAACCATACACAGATCACCAGGTACACATGTATCTATCTATCCACATCTATATTTATTTAGCTACATGTTTATCTGCCTGTATCTACTTACCGATGTTCGTCCGTATATCTCTATCTGTCTCTATATTTCTACCATTATCTATCAGTATTTACTTCCGTATATCTATCTATCTATATCCCTATATAGATTTGTGCGTATCTATCTATTTACCTAGGTTCGTGTATACTTATATATATCCACCTATATGTATCTTTGAATCTGTCTATCTATTCACCTATAAATATATTTATTCGTGCGTATACAAATATAGACACACACACACACACACATACACACGCACATATACAAAACATACACACAGAGTGTCTCTGTTATGGGTGAGTACTGGGCAACACACAGCACCTGTTCTTTGTAGCTTTTTTCTCTTCATCTTGGATGCTAGCGACGGAGATGATTTCCCTTTTTCAACAGCCAGTCCGTATAATTTCGTATATCCGGGTGCTCATAAAAGTATACACGTGGAAATATACATGTATATGTGTCTGTACATCCTTTTGTGTCAGAGACTACTGTGAGAGAAGACGCGCTCAGTCTGAAAGAGTCTTTTCTAACGACACTGGCGTGGTTGTTTCTCGAACGTCCCGTATTCACGTACGTATATATATATAAAATGTAAAATAGCAGTCGGTACGCTGTCTCTCTCTCTCTCTCTTTATATATGCATATATGTATATATATGTACAATACCGGTCGGAATGGTGTGTCTACATGTATATATATGTACGTGTAAAATATGAGTCGGGAGGTTTTTCTTCACACTTTTAGAATGTGAGGAAATATATCTTCCTTGCCATCCCTGGTCCACGTAGACGCACACGTGTAGAGAGACAGAGGGAGAGGCAGAAGGGGTCAGAGCGACGAAAACAGCAAGACAGATAGAAGCACACAGAGACAGAGACAGAGAGACAGAGAGAAAGACGCATGTGAGTGTCCTCCATCCGCATATTTGGAGTTGTACACAAATGTACGTAGACCGCAGCAGTCTTCTTTTCTAAATTGTCAGCAAATATATATGCCTACATATATGTGTGTGTATGCGTGTGTGTATGTGTGTACGTGGTTCCTGGAGTACACGTGTGTATGCGTGCCTTGATAGTGTGAAAGCATAGGTATATGCATCTATGTATAGAGGAAAAGACGAAAATATATCTAGGCCTACGCACGAGAGTGTGAGACACAGGGCAAACACTTTTGGCGCCTTTTCCTCCTTTTGTTTCAAGCGTCTCGTCAGAAGGAAGAAGATCTACTTTCGCTTGTTGTGATGGGTGTCTTCTCACGTGTTATCTCGCTATACGTGTCGGGGAGGAAGGGCCGTGACCGTGTCTCTTCTTCTCTCAGATGATATTTCTTTGCACATCTGCGTGTGTTTCACTCGTTTTGTTGATTTTACTATGCTTCCATCCAAGAGGTTTAGTAATTCTCACTCTTCTGTTCTTTTTGACAATTGCGTCTAGGAAGTCTCGTAGTTTCCTGTTATTGTTGCCACAAGAGCTGTGTCGAGAGTTTTACCCCTGTACAGATCCTGCACAGGATCTCTACGGGGGTGTACGTACACACGTGACAACCGTTCTCGACTCTGCGACATTCGGGTGTACGTACACCTCAGATGGTTGTCGCTGTCTGCCGGTGCGCGCTTGGGGCGGTTGATCTCAGATTTCGGGAGCCGCACTTCTCAGCTTCCCGCCTGCCCGCTATAGTGAAGGCCTAGGGCTCCACTCGCGGTCGCAGCAGGAACTCCTCGCCGGCGTGTTGCAGGAGATCCGGGCCCGCTGGTGCTCCTCCATTTCGTCGAAAAATGCGGCAGCAGCCGCTCCAGCAGAAGCAGCAGCCGCTTCGGCGGCAGTAGAAGCAGGCAAAACACCAGTAGATCCTGCCAGAGCAGCAGCAGGTTCATCGGCAGCAGCGCGGGCAGCGGCAGTCAGCCCCGCAGCGGCATCAGCGCCAGGTCGAACTGCGAAGGCAGCAACAGCAGGAGGAAGGAAAGGAAAAAGAGGAGGCGACGCGGAAGGGGGGGGAGAGCAACAGGCAGCAGATGATGCAGCAGGTGGCGGAGGAGAAGGAGCAGGGACGGGGCCGCGACGAATAAGAGACCCAGCAGGGCGTGCAGCAGCACCAGCAGCAAAAGAAGCGGCGACAAAAAGGGGAGTAGCAGGAAAAAGAGTCGCAGCGACATCAGGAAAAGGAAAGTCCACAGCAGCAACAGCAGTCACAAAAACGCCAGTGCAAGCCCCAGAAGAAGCAGCACCAGCACTTGCAGAGAACGCCTCAGCAGCAACAGCAGACGCAGCAGCAGCAGTAGAAGTAGCAGCAAAGGCTGCAGCAGGAGCAGTAGCGGCGCAGCGTGGGAGATCGCCCACGTCAACTGCTGCTGCCTCTGGATCTCGGGCAGACTCTGCGCCGCCCAGTACCAGCGCATGCGCAGCAGCAGCAACAGCGACCGAAGAGCTGAAGCCGCGGCCGCAGAAGGCGCAGCAGCCACGCTTTCAGCAGCAGCAACAGCAGCAAAATCGTGGAAAGGGAAGGAAGCAGGCAGGTCGGGGCGATGGCGGGCTGCAGCAGGTTGCTGCTGCCCAGCAAGAGTTCATCAGCGGTGCTGGTGGATCTGCAGCGACAACGTCGGATGGTGCTGCTGCCGGTCGAATTAACGCCAACGAAGTCATCGCTGCTGCTGCGGCTGCGCAGCGTCCTCCGCGTGGTGGCAAGGGATCACGTGCGGGCGTTGTAAGCAACCACCACAGCAGCAGCTCTGCGACCGATGGCAATTCTCTTATGAGCAGCGGCATCTCCGGTAGCAGCACCGAACAAAAGAACAGCAACAGCAGCTCCGGAAGCAAGAGGGGGAGAAGCCGCTGTAGCAGCAGCGCAGGAAGCAACAATCAAAGCGGGAGTAGCAGCAGCAGCTCCTCCATCAGCGGCGGAGGCAGCCAAAGGAGCTGCGGTCAGAATTTTGAGAGCAGTTTGACCAACGGCAGCAGCAGCAGCGTCGGCCGCAGCGGAGGAGCCGCGGGCGCAGCAGGACTTGCAGCAGCAGCAGACGGATATGGAAGAGCTTCAAAAATACAGGGAGATAGGAGTGGTTTTGCTGCAGCAGCCGGAGATTCAGCAGCCGCAACAGGAAGAAAGTCCACAGCAGCACTAGCAGGAAGCAAAGCAGCAGCAGCAGCGGGAGACCCGCCCGCATCACATACGGCAGAAGGAGATGCGACAGCAGGTGTTGCAGCGGCGTTGTATCTACCCAGGGCGCAGCAGGGGCTGCTGCAGCGGATTGGCTTCGCAGATCAAAGCAGCAGTCGCTACAGCACGAATATCTACGTGTGTGGAAAGCGCACTACGATCGAGTCGCCTCAGGGACCGGTGGACGAGGAGCAGCAGCAGCAGAAGTCGCTGTCGCAGAAGCCACAACCGCAGAAGCAGCAGCAGCAGAAGTCGCAACAGCAGAAGCCGCAACAACAGAAGTCCCAGAAGCAGATGCCGCAGCCGCAGAAGCAACAGCACCAGCAGAGACAGCAGCAGGAGGGACAGAAGCAGGAAAACGTGGAGCAAGAGAAACAGAAAGGGAAGCAGGAGACTGAGGAGCGACAGAGAGAGCAGCAGCAGAAGCAGCAGGAAAGAACGGATGGCGGCCCGACACGAAGGGGGAGAGGCAGGCCTCCGGGGCAGCGCAACAGCAGCAGCAGTGTGAAGGTCGCAGCGGTTCTCGAGGAGAGCAGCAGTAGGAGCGCCACAAAGAGGAAGCACCCGCAGCAGCTGTCTCAGCAGCAGCAGAAATATTCGAGAAACCGAAGCAGCAGCAATGTTGCATCTCGCTGGGCGAAGACGAGGAAGAACAATAGCAGCACCAGCAGACGAGATTCGAATGCTCCAGGACAGCAACTACAAAAAGACTCGCTTTGCAGTAGCAAGAGAAGCAGCGACAACCGCCGCCGCAGCAGCCAACGCAGAAATAGCAGCAGCCGGTGCAGCGGCCGCGCTGGCAAGTCGAGCAACGTTGGCGGTGGCGGCGGCAATAGCAGCACCAGCACCCGGGGCAGTGGCAGCAGCAACCCGACAGGAAGTCGCGGCAGCAGCAGTAGCGCGGGGGGGAGGAACAGCAGCAAAAGGGATAGGAGCCGCAGCTGGGGTGGTAATGCGGATAGCTGCAGAAGAAGTGCCAGAGAGTGTCTTGCAAGAAGCAGCAGCAGCAGTACTAGCAAAGACAAGAGGCAATGCAGCAGCGACAACGGCGCAGCAACGTGGGGGAGAGAAGCAGGAAGAAGATCGTCCGCTGCTGCTGCTCCTGCTGCCGCGACTTCTGAAGAGAAGGAACAGCAGCAGAGGAAGCGTCCGCGAACGACGGGAGAGGAACAGCAACGGAGTTCCTCAGCCGCTGCAGCAGGTGGGAAGAGAAGCAGGAATGCGTTGCTGCAGCAGCGACCGCAGAGCAATGGAAGCAGCAGCTGCAGCAGCAGCGACGAGAACCGCGGCAGCGGCGAAGAAAAGCGGGGCAGCAGCAATGCAAAAGAAAGAAGCAGCAGCGGCACTGGCGGAAAGATCGGCAACAGCAGCAGTAGGCACGCGTCTGCGTGCGGCGTGTTGAAGGCGCTACCTTCGGGCGGGACATCGAAGCAGCAGCCAGCAGACGAAGAAACGCGCGCAGCCAGAAGAGTGAGATACGCAACCCTTCCAGAGGAATTCACTGGCGGCAGGGGACCCCTCTGCTGTATCTGTCTGCCGCTGCGCTCTTCCCTTCATCCTCCTGCTGCTGCTGCTATTTCGGTTTCTGCTTCTGCTGCTGTGTTTTAGCTCGCGGCAAAGACTTCTTGTGTCTGTCTCTCTGGCTATCCAGGTTGCGTCCTCCCCTTCGTGAAGATAAACGCTTCTCCAGAGAAGGAGACAAAGAGTGCAATACACTGTCGCAGATAACGTCGACTGCTGCAGAGAGAGGACGTTTTACTCGAGCTGTGTCTCCCTCAGTCATATTTTGCATACGCACATCCAACTGTAGAGCATCTACGTATATACCGGCACCTGCTTATACTTGTCTTTCTCTCTCTCTCTCTTCTTCTGTAGCTGTCTCTCTCTCCCTGTCTCTCTATGTCTCGCTCATCCTCGTTGTGTCTCTCTCTCTGTCTCTCTCCCTCTGTCTCCCCCGCTCTGTCTCCCTCTCTGTCTCCCTCGCTGTGTCTGTCCCCGTCTCCCTCTCTGTCTCTCTCTCTGTTTCTCTCTCTGTTTCTCTCTGTCCCTCTCTCTGTGTATCTCTCCTCCTCCTTCTCTGTGTGTGTCTCCCTTCCTCCCTGTCTCCCTGTCTCTCTCTGTCTCTCTTCCTCTTCCTCTCCCTGTCTCTCCCTTCCTCTCTCTGTCTCTCTCTCTGTGTATCTCTCCTCCTCCTTCTCTCTGTGTGTGTGTCTCTCTTCCTCTTTCTCTCTTTTTCTAACTTTGTGTACACTTGGCCTTCCCAATACAAATGCGTTTATATAGCTGCCCACACGTCAAGATCCACGTAGGTGGCCAGTATGTCTCTACGTACATGTGTATACATATACGTGTATGCATATATGTACACACGCAAATACATACGCATACACATATATATATATATGTTTTTCTCTCTCTGTGTTGTCTTACTTCCTACGTAGATATATATATATATATACTTACGTAAACGTGCCTCTATGTACACTTTCGACACGTGCAAGTGTGCACACATATATATATATATATATGTGTATATGTACGCACGTACGTATACGTGTATGCATGCATGCATATATGTGTGTTTCTATGTGACAATCTCTCTTTGTCTGTCTCTCTATCTTTCAACGTCTAAACGTATGTATATTGCACACCCATATATATATCTATGTGTATGTCCAGATATACACACGCATATATATTAATATATACATACATGTTTATGTGTGTTTTTCTCTCTATCTCTCTCATTCTCCCTCTCTCTACCCCTAAGCGTATGTACGTTCTATAGCTATACATATATATATATATATATGTATATATGTCTACATATATACACATATATATATATATATATATATATGTGCAAACATACATGCGTGTATACATATATGTATATGTGTGTGTCTTTCTCTATCTCTGTTTCTCTGTTTCTCTCTCCGTATATAAATATGCGTCTATGTATGGCTGCTGTGGTTGGTTGATTGTACGAGTCGTCGCAGTTGCCGTCTGGGAAGCGCGTGGCGGCGGTGCCGGCAGCAGGTGGAGCTGCAGCAGGGGAAGGAAGGCAGCGGCTTTTTTTCTCTTGCAGCGGCGTCCTGCCTGGGGTCTCGCGTCCCAACGCACTTGCTCTCTTCTGCATGAGGCTGCTACGGCGGAAGAAAAGAAAGCAGCCGCAGCAGCCGCGGGTGTCTGCTGTTTTTGAGCAGCACGTCTCTGACTTCTCGACGTTGACCCATCTCATTGTCCCGCCTGACCAAGAAGTAAATTTTTCTTCTTCTAGCCCCGTCGCCGCTGTTCTTCTCCGCCTCCTTTCCCTTCTCCTCTCTCCGCTGCTGTTGCTGCTGTTGCTCTGCGGCCGCTCCTCCTTCTGCGACAACTGGCTTCTCTGCCTGCCGCGGTGTGGCGGCGCTCTGAAGCTGCTGCCGCTGCTGCTCAGGCGCTGCTGCTGCTGCTCCTTCCTCTACTACTGGCCACTCCTACCACTACTGCTACCACCTTCGTCGACTGCTGGCCGCGCTGCTGCTTACTTCCTGGGGTTTTCCTTTGCTGCTGCTGTTGCTTTTCTGCCGCTGCTGCTGCTGCTGCTGCCAGCGGTGTCGCCGACGCTCGGGCTGCGGAGTTGACGGGCCTGCAGGTCCTCTCGCACAAACGTGCACGCATAGATTCGTATGACACATTTCTGCAGGAGACAACTACACACGTCTTCTCCTCTCTTTAATACGCATACAGGAGTACACGTGACCAGCTGCAGATCTCGGCTCAACAAACCTCGATATGAAATTGGACCCCATCTGCTTCTGCAGCGTAGGGGGTCTCATAGAAAATGCTGCTTGCGACGCTGCTGGCGCAGTCTTTCTTTTTTTTTCTGCGCAGATCTCCCTCTTCCCACTTTTAACACCGTAAACTTTGCGTACTTCAGACAAAAATATAAACAGACGTATATGATATGTGTATGTATATATGTGGGTAGATGCGGAGCTCTACACAGTGGCAGAAGGCCACAAGGAGGAAGCGGGAAGATATATATATATATATACGTACGTTTGGATGTAACGTCTGTATATATTACATATTTTGACACACCTGTATACATAGAGATGTACAAGTATATGCGTATACGGATGCGGACTCGTGGAGAGGAATGCAGATGGCCAGAGGAAGCAAGCTTATATATATATATATATATGTATATGCATGTGTACATGTGTATATATATACATATGTGTGTGTACATGTATAAATATATATATGTATATATACATATGTGTACATGTAGGTGTTACACATGGATATGTTACATGCGTTGAGACGGATGGTCTCACTGAGGTTGACTGCGAATCAATAGACGGCCACACCATATATATATATATATATATATGTGAAGAATTATGAGCGTATATATATGCATATAGACGACAAAAATAGGTAAATATCCATATATATATATATCTGTATATATATATATATATATGTATACAGGTATATATACATATGTACGTATATATGCCGTCACTTACTGTAAGATGCGCTTTTATGTATGTATATATATGTCACATATAAGCATATGTAAGGATACACATCTGCCTATAAGTACGTGTATATATATATATTTATACGCGTATCCTCGGTCATTTATTAATAGCGAGAGATGCGCTTCGAATTTTGTTTTTATTGCGCAGAGACCAACGTTAAAGATTTTGTTTACTCTGGCGTCGCGAGGATGGATTCTGCTTCCCCAGTATCTGAGCGAAGCAGCCAAAACGTCATCGGTAGGCCAGAAGAGCGCTGGCGCGGCGACTCCGCGAGTTTTAAGAAGGCGGCAGCTGCCGTCTTTCAGGTGTACGTACACCTCAGAGGACGTGTCGGAGAGAAGTTGTGCACTTCCTGCGGACATGCCGCCTACCACACATCCGTTACGTCCGTCTTTTTTTCGGCACCTTCGCCTTCGGACCTCGTGAAGTTTTGCAGCACGCTCTCAGCAGTCTCTCTGCGTATGCACCGGCGAGTTTCTCCGGGTGTACGTACACCAGGAAACGCTTGCGTGACGTGCCTGCGCCTCCCTTGTTAGCTCCACGTGTGTGCCCCCAACTGTGTGCATATACATACATATATTATATATATATGTGAAGTTTTTCGAATGTAAAAGCATACTTCTCTGTATATGCGCACGCGTAGCGCAGCCGAGAAAACCGCTTTTCTTCCCCGCCGTGTCGCCGGTGACAGGAGGCTTGTTTTCGGGTGTACGTACACCTCAAGAGCGAAAGAGACTGTCCCCACCTTCTCCTTCTCTTCGAACGACTTTTTCGAGAGATTACGCGCCAAGTGTGACAACAACATTCACACAGGCATATCTATCTCCAGATATACACGTGTATATACGTATATATATGTTGCGTATATATGAGAGGTAAATATACATTTATGTATGCGTGTATCGCGCGTGTACATGTGAGAAATAAATATGCATGTATATGCCTATGTATATATGTATACGTGAGAGGTAGGTATACACGTATATAGGTATACGTGGATTACGTGTGTATATCTACGATATCAGTATACATGTATACACGTGTACATCTATATAGTCTGTACACACACATATATATATGTATGTATAGCTGTATTGCGCATCTACATGAGAGATTCATATACGTGTGTATATATGTATGTACTGCACTTATATATGAGAGAAATATATACACGTATATATATATATATATGTATATACACATGTCCTGTGTGTATCATACGTGTTCCCACACCCCCCTCACGTGTCAGACAACGCAAAGCTCTGCTCCTTTATATATTAGAGACTTTTTGCCTGCGTATTTGCGCAAGTCGAGTGGCAGTTCTTCTGCCTGTTTTGTACGACTTCCTTTTTCACTCCCTTCGCGGTCTTTTCCACGTCCGTCGTTGCTGCGCCAGACGCCAACCCGTCGCTCTCTTCTTTCTGTCTCTGATCTTGTGCGTATATATTCCAGGAGATTTTTCTTTTGCGTAGTAGACCTACGTGAGTGTGCTCGAATATATTCTTTCTATTCATCAAAATGTCATTCCCTCTTTATGGAAATATGTAGATATACATACATGCGCAGGAAGGGTACACTTGTACAAAAATAAATTCACTTATCTATCTTGGTGTGCCTATCTACACCCACACCCACACACACACACACACACACGCACACACGCAGACACCACTCCTTCCCCTTTTTTACATCTCTCTCCACATACACACAGCGCTGGATGTCCCCTGTACATATATATATATATGCATATGTATGTGTATACGTGTTTTCAGCGTAATAGACAGGTGTGGAAGTCTGGTGTACATAAATATATGTATGTACAATTTTGTGTAAAAGACAAGCCCTGTTTTCGTGTATGTACATATATATATATGTACATACTCGAAAACAGGACTAGACTGTACGTATACATGTATATCCATATATATGTATATATGTATACATACAGTCTGGTAGACAGGTTTGGAAGTAAGGTGTACACATATATATGTATATATATATGTACGTATGTATATACGTGTACACACAGTATAGTAGTGAGGTGTGGAAGTCGCATATATGAATACGTACAGATATTTTTGGCACGTGTGTATGTGAGTGTGTGTGTATTTATTTGATAGTTTTTGAGGTAAAAGACGTGCTTCAACATGTGCTGGCATGCGAGGGTAATGTGAGAAGAGACACCTGCGTATCTCCTGCGGCCCTGCCACTTGTGCGCGTACTTTCGTGTGAGAAGGACGGGACAGCTGCTTTTCCGTCGTGCCTTTTATCGTTCTCGCTTTTCCTCTTCTCCTTTTTTTTCTTCTTGAGCAGTAGCGGCAGCATACATGTCCAAACGCCCACACTTTCCTCTTTTTTCCGGCTGCTTCGCTTTCACATATCACGCGGGCGCTGCTCGTGCGTCTTTCAGCGACGCGCTGCTGCCTTCTGGCCAGACCCGGTGTAGCTGCGCTGCAGAGAATTATAAACACTTCTCCATGTCCGTACATTTGTATACAAACGTGCAGTCATATACACATATATATATTTCTATATAGGCCCAGATAAATACCATTGACATTAATGTACATACTTGTATATATATATATGCCCATATATATCCAGTACATATATTAACATTCGTGCATTTATATATATATGTGCTATCACACATATATTTAGGCCCAGATAAGTACCATTGATATTGTTGTACATACTTGAATTTATATATCCGCCCATACACATAGGTAAAAATGCATGTATTCATATATGCATATACACACACGTCCAGTCCTATGCATATATGTATACAGACTCGAGTGCGTACTACACGTCTGGGTATACACACGTGTCTTTACTTGTGTACACGCGGATAGAATCGACATATGTATAAACATTCACGTAAATATATATATACAGATATGCATATATTACCCATGCATATACATGCGGGTCCTGACACGTATACATCCGCATAGTTTCCTACTATGTGCTGCCCCTTGCTAAATTAAGTCAAGTCGATGTGTATACACTGAGAGGCACAGGAAGAGATATGCAGACGTGTGGACAGAAAGAAAGCAGCTCCGGCCACGGGTCGACGACCTGCTGTTCTCTTTCTGTGTAGACGTATCATTTAGAATATGTAGACAGATATAACGGATGGAGTCTTCTCTGCAGTGATTCACACGGATAAATACTTTCCCTCGTGCGTTGCACCCCTCCTGGATATTGCTGACCGTTTGCCTGCGACTAAAACCTACACACTCATATATATAAATGTATATGCGTACAAGTACACAAGAATAGAGGACTCCCCTCTAGTCTGCGTATATGTGTACACACTTAACTAGAATATAGGACGGACTCACAATGACGTAAATAAGTATATACATATATGTATATGTGTACATATGCAAGAGTATAGGGAACCTATAAACACGTCTACATATGTACACACATACCAGAATATAAGACCCGCGTGAAGGTGAGATATGCAAGAATACACGGAACCTTCGAAAACGTAGACACATATATATATGTATACATACATATACCATACGATAGGGTTCATGGACCGGTATATATGTATGTGTAGGGGACCTGTAAAGACGTACATATACATGTAAACATATACCAGAGACTATAAGACTCATCAGAACGTCAATATATATGTACACACACAAGAGAATATAGGATACCTATGCAGACGTGTATATATATATATGCATATGAAATACATAAAGACAAAAGTAGAGGGCTGGTGCACCGGCGTAGTCGGGTAGTGCGTAGGGGATGCATGCACACCCGCGCAGAGGGGGAGGTCTGCTCATGAAATATGTCCATATATGTATGTATATATATACGTCCGTGTCCATATATATATGTGTGGACAGAAAAAGAGGCGCATGAGACAGGTGAGATATGTTCATGCGATTCTAGCAAATACAGAAAGACGGGAAGAGAGGTTATTAAGAGATGGGGGGAAAGTGCTTCGTCAATTTCTCTCGCCAGCTCGCTGTCTGCTGCGGGTTTCTCATAAAATAGGCACCGGACTCACGTGTATATACAACAACTGTCTTCCTGCCCACCAAATACATCTAACATATGTATGTGTGTATGTATGTTTTTATAAGAGTTCTACATTCTTGTGTATGTGTATATATATAGAGAGAGTGGGAGACATACACATATATATATATATATACGAATACACACGTTTTATAGGAGCCTTCTAATCTCGTATATATACATGTGTGTATATATATCTTTTTATAGGAGTTCTACATACCAGCGTATGCGTGTGTGTCTCTCTCTTTATACATATATACATTTGATATAGGAGCCCTATATTCTTATGTATGTATGTATGTGTATATGTGGATACAGGAGTCCTCTATTCTTGTATATATATATATATATGCAGACGTACATACGTACACATGTACATACATACGTTTTGTAGGAGCCTCCTACTCTCGTGTATATATATCTCCCTGTCTATACGTGTATCTATATCTGTAGATATTATATGTATACATTTTAGGAGCCCTATAGTTTTGTGTATATGTGGGTGTGAATACGTGTACACATCTTCATATGCTGCACACGCCCGTACACTTGGCTTTTTTTTGACGCCAAGTGTACATGCAGCAGAGGTGCATGCGCATCTGCTGGACAGCATGTTTGTTGTATGAAAGGGGTCCACTTCTCTGCTGCTGCAGTGGCCGGCTCCGCTCCCGTTCGAGCACCGACATTTCCCCACACATGCGCACCGCGTCTCTGTCTCGTCTCCCTTTTCCGAAGCGAAGCTGCTGCTGCCGCGCCGCTTCTTCACGCCTGCCTTCCACCAGCGGCAGGACTCCTCTGCTGCCGCGGGGACGACACAAGCTGCAGCACGAGGACGAGGAGCAGCAGCAGGAGGAGGAGCAGCAGCAGTGACACACAGCCTGCCTGCAGCAGCCGCTCCTGCTGCCTTGACGCGCACCGTCCTCATGCAGCTGGTGAGGAAACGAAAAGAAAAGCCCCGTCTTTAACAGCAGCATCTTCTGCCTCCTCTGCGGCACGCAGGGATCTCTCTCTTCTTTTCGATCATGACCAAGGCATCTGCTGCTACATATATATATATATACATATGCACAACCCTACACATACATGTGTATAGACGGATAAACTGTTCTGCTGCATATATCTATATGTAGGTATACAACAAATAGGATGCCGCAGTACAAATAAATATATATACATATGTATATGTGTAAGTGTGCTGCTCTAGGCAACCATATATATATATATATATATATATGTAGTTGATAGGTATGCCGTTACATGTGTATATATGTATATATATGGATATATTAGGTGTAGTGGTTGTATGCAAAGCTCTACATATATACGTACACGTGGTGCCCGAGGCGTGGTGCTTCCTGATCTGTGTAGGAGGAGTGTTTGTATACGACAGAAGCCTTCATCTCATATGACCGGCAGCAGCCTCAGCGCAAAAGTTCTGTTGCTTTTGTGTATGCGCCTACATAAATACGGGTGGAGAAGTATATGCACATGTGTGTATTTCTCTTTATATATCCTGCAACTATTTACATATCCATGTGTGTGTCTCCATACAAAAGGATATAGTGAAAAACACATCACCACCCTACGTGTATCTCTCTGTTTCTGTTTGCTTGTGTGTCTGTCTATTTGGGCAGTGTTTCTACGTAAATACATATACATACATACACCTGTATACATATATATATAGATATATATACACCTACTTACGTGTATATATATATGTGTATATCTGCTTCTGTGTCGATGTGTATCTATCTATCAGGACAGTGTATATGTGTAAAGGTATACATATACATATATACACTTACATACGCATATATATATATATATATGGTCTGCTCTTGGTGATACCTCTTTTGTAGATAACGTTGAGTGGAGGAGCGGTGACGGAAGACGTGAAGGAGCATCAGCGCGCAGTTCTAATTTGCCCGGAACACTTCAGTCCCCTGCGCTGCAACAGCATCGACGCAGCTGCGCAGCAGCCGGAACTGCAGGGGAAGAACCAACATCAGGGAAAGGAGCAGCAGGACCAGGGGAGCGAGAAAAGAAGTGAAGCAGAGTCCTCAAAATTTGATAAACTTGAAGTCGTGACTCCCCTGTGGGTCGTGGAATGCCTGCGGACGTGGACGTATGTGGACCCCTCGTTGCATGCGCATCCGCATGCACAGCAAATTGCAGCAGCTGCTGCGGCGACTTTTGCTGCTCCAGCCAAGAGTCGCCTGGAGAGCAACAGCAGCAGCCCACAGAGGGAAGGGAAAGAAGAAACAAATCAGTCCTTCACAGAGAAACAGCAGCAGCAGCAGGAGGAACAGCAGCAGTCTCCTCTCACACCCGTGCCAGAGGTAGCTTGCGATGCTGCGCTGACGGCCGCTGGGGCTGCTGGCACTGCAAGAAAGAAAGCAGCCATCAGTGTAGCAACAGAGGCAGCGGCGGAAGAGAAAACAGAAGTAGCAGCAGCAACAGCGACAGCCCCAACACCACCAGCAGCCGAAGAGGAGTCAGCAGCAGCAGCAGCTGAGCCGTTGTCTACTCTTGCATCCTGGAGGGAAGCAGGAGAAACCGTTGCTGCTGCTGTATATAATTCGAATTTTGAAGAGAAAGAGAAAAGACGCACCTGCGTCTCTTTGCAATGCGGAAAACGACGAATGCCCCTCAGTTGCACGAGGCGATTGCATGCAGGAGAAACTTCCCTGAAGGCAGCCACTAGCAGCGATAGGAGCAGCCGCGCTAACAGCAGCAGCAGCACCAAGAATAATAGCAGCAGCACGAACAACAGTGACAGCAGCAGGAGCAACAACAGCGATTATCACGACGAGAGCAGCAACAAGAGCGACAGCAACAAGAGGAGCAGCAGCAGCAGCAATAGGTGTAGCAGCAGCAGCAACAAGAGCAGTAGCAGTTTCTTTGATGAAGATTCGGGCGAGGACATGCGGAACAGCAACCGGAGCGAGAGCAGCCAGAGCGTGTCCGACGCGTCGAGTACCACGAGAAACAGCACTCGCAGCAGCTTGTCTACTCACTCGCAGAACTCGCTTAGCGGCAGGGGCAACAGCAAGCAGATCCGCAGCAACAACAAGAGCAGCAGCCAAAGTAAAAATAGCAGCAGCAATAGCAACAGCAGGAGTATCAACCCCAGCAGCAGCAGCGACACCACCAACAACAGCTGCAATAGGGGGAGCAACAGCAGCAGCAGTAGCAAGGGTAGCAATGGGGTAGTGATGCAAAGGCAGGAGAGGACGGCTATGACGTCGCAGGAGGAAAGCGATGTAGAAAAGAACAGCAGCCGCTATGTGGCGGTGCATGCAGCAAGCATTTGCAGATACGATGAAGAGATGGAGGAGCAGCCGTTTGACATCGGGCAGCCGCACAAGCAGCAAGAAGAAGAAGCTGCAGCAGAGGAAGCAGGAAATGTAGAGAGCACGCAGCAAAGCCAAGATACGTGTTTATTTGCCGGCGAAGGGAGGAGGAGACGAGGCGCAGCCGCGCAGATCATTAGAAAAGAAAGAGACGCAGCAGAAGCAAGGGCGATGGGCTCTTTTGAACCAGAAGAACAGCAGTTCTCTTGTGAAGAAGATCAAGCAGGAGGAGAAGGTGGAGCAACAGCAGCAGCAGGAGCAACAAGGGCTGGGGGCGCTGCATCAAGAGAAGCAGCTGTAGGAAGAGAAGCAGCAACAGGAACAGCAGAACCAAAGGCAGCAGCAGAAAGGCGACCAGCAGAAGATGGGAAGAGTGCGGCAGCGAGAAGCAGCACTGACCACAGCAGCGGGGAGACACGAACAGCTGCTCAGATGGCAGCTGGCGAAGGAGAAATGAAGAAGCAAGCAGCTGCTGCGCCAGAAATAAACCGCGTCAAAGACGAAGAACTGGAAGAAGAAGAGAAGGGAACTAAAGAAGAGGAAGAGGAACAAGAAGAAGATTGGCTGTTCCATGAAGATGAAGGAAATATGACAGCAGAGAGTGAAAACTTTGAACTGGGGCCGTCGCAACTCGTGCAGCTGCATCCGCCGCCTCATCTAGAAGAAGGAGACTTTGAGAAATATTTGTTTGAAGTGAGTCTGCATGTGACCTCCACCAACACTTAGACGTCACCTACATATTGATGCTTCTACTCATATCGCTGCGTCTGCGTCTTTACCTCTACATATATATATATATATATGCGTGTGAAAGCCCATTTCTACACGTAGAATGGTCTGTCTCTTTTCCTCTATGTCTGATAAAACGTCACCTGTATATGTGTATTTCTGCTCATATCCCTGCATCTGCACCTTTGCCTTGTTGTATATATATATATTTCAGTGTGAAAGCCTATGTCTACGTGTAGAACTGCCTGCCTTTTTCTCCTTCTGTCTCTCTATCTCTACACATTCAAACAGACACTTTTCATCACCGCTTCGGCCTCTCTGTCTCCGTCTCTCTGCGTGTTTTCATTTTCTTCTCGTGGCCCTCTCTCTCGAGGGTTCCGACTCTCCGTATCTTCCTGTCTAGACGTAGATTTTCAGAGAAAAGAGAGGGCTGAAGCTGCGTCTTCTGGAGCCGGCGACAGAGAAGAAATTAAGCTTTCTTTATGCAAGTACGCGCATATGTGTATGTCCCCGCGTCTGCGCCGGTGCATAGAGAAGTAAGTGTACACGCATATATATATATATACAAATGGATATATAGATTTTTCAAATAGATCTTATAGGAAAATGGTCTCGACGTGCACGGACCGGTGGCTGCTTCGTCGGAGGAGAGAAAGGAAGAGGCGGCAGCAAATGGGATGGAGCATAAGCAGGAGATATTAGTGGCTCTTTAAATCTCGTAACACCCACACGTGACGCACGTATACACAGACGTCTGAATTGAACCACCTTCCCTTTTTATAAGGTGCGCAAAGACGTTACTTTTGTGCACGGCAGGTAAAGACAGACTGCGTGTGAGTAGAGTCGCGGCGGCGCGGTGTGCGTCGCAGCGGCGCGACCGCTTCTCGGTGTTCGTTTTTTTGTTCGTCTGAGCGAAGTGCCTGTCTGCAAAAGAAATTGCTGCAGGGGAATTCTCGACGGGACGTCGGGTCTGCGTTTGAGTACGCGCTTCCTCCACTTTCCTTCGCTGCTGCCGTATTCGTCACGCGAAGCTACTGTAGCAACTCCTCAGACTCAAACTGCATCCCGTTGCCGTCCCTGTAGTACTGCTTTGTGTGCTCGCCACATGAACCGATGTGCTGCCCCTGCTGTTGCAGGACGATGAAGAGGAAGAAGAAGAAGAAGAGAGAGGGAGCGGCGACAAAGAGAGGCAAGGGGCCAGAGAGATACTGTAGATATACCCGTCTGCGAAAGTGACTCCAACACAAAATCGTCGTGTGGTGCTGCTACTTCTCTTTCTGTTCTCCCTGGTGCCAAGAGTGTTCTGCTGCCACATTTGGCGGTGCTGGCATTGGCTCAGATGCTGCGGATGCTGCGGCAGCAGCATCTCGTGCGGGGGCTGCAACAGCCGCACACAGGACGGCAGGCGCACTAACGGGGAAGACGCCGGCGCAAGAACAGCAGCGCCGGCTGCAATAAGAGCAGCAGCCGCACAACAACGAGACAGAAGCAGGAGCAGGCGCACGAACAAAGCAGGAGCAGGAGAGGAACGCGTTGACAACCCGACATTGAAAGAACAGCAGCAGAAGATAATGGGGCGACGCTTATAGCAGCAGGAGCTGCGGTAGAAGCAGCACCGCAGCAGCAGCAGCGTCCGCGTCAGCAACCCGGGGACAGTCAGGAGTGTTATTGCCTGTTTACGTTTCACAGCAGTTCTTTCATAAACGTGTGCGATTGTGATTATATACTTATTTACACAAGTGTGGATCTAGACGTTGTCATCTATAAATCTCTGTTCGTCTTCCGCAAATCTCTCTCTCTCTACACAAATATGTGATAGGTGTGTTTTTCGCAGTAGTGAGCAGTCAAAGGCGTCTGCATATACTATTGCGGCGTACGCATGCCATTTGGAATCGGAGAAGCCTCGCCGTACCCGCACGGATCTAAATTTATACTTGTATGTGGACGCAACGCATAAGGACGCACTGGAGTTTTTTAACAGGAGAGAGTTAGCAGAGCCTCTGTCTTCCAGCCTGGCGTCACTTCGCACTCGTGTCATCCGGGTGTACGTACACCCCACGTTGTACGGTTTTAGCGGTGTCGATCGTAGTGGCACATATACACGAACACGTGCGATCTGACTCAACACGCACACAAAGGCGCCCACATATATACTGAGATACACAAGTATTTCATGTATAGAGGGGAGGTAAATATATCGTACGGTTACGAGTGGAGCACTATTAGACAAACGTATATGTGCATGTTAACTTCACACACGAGAAGAAAAGACAGCAAATCTTGCAGTGTTGTCCTGAGATGAAGATCGGGCGCAGGGTAGGCGCACGTGCGGACACGCCTCTACGTAGGGTTTCACATATGGCTTCCCTCCAGAGTATAAGTTATCCGTTCCATAGAGATGAGGCAACAACGGTGCGGAGAGTTGTTCCAAGTTTATTTCTTCTGCAGAGGGAGGATACAACTGCGGCAGCGGTCACTTGAGGCCGTGGAAAGACACGCTCGTGGTCTTTTGCTGAATACGCAGAGCTGCAGTTGACAAGGGGACGTATCTAACGACGTTTCTCTTTCACAGAGAGACTTGGTGACACGAGTGAGTAGATTTTCAATCAGTACGCACCCACGCTACTGCGAGAATAACCCTGGAACGGGATAATTGTCGTATATCTCACAACTCAATCGTGAACTTCTGTGCGGCGTGGTTATTGAGAGGAACTGCACCAACAGCAGCCACAAGCAAAGTTGCAATAGCAATACCAAACGCAACAACGGCCGCAGGACGACAATAACATCATTCGCAACACCACGGCTCCCCGCAGCAACGAACTTGGATATAGCAGCAAAAGCGGCGGCGTCAGCGGAGAGGCAGATGCATATATTAGTGCAGATGTGTTTGTGTGTGGTACACACGAGTGCGTAGGTGTCCAGCACCGTACCGGCGGCCGTACATCAGAAGCACGAGGATGATAACAGCGACTGCAACAGCAGCAGCAAAAACAGGTGCAGCGGAACCACGTGCAGCAGCACCAGGGCTCGTTTGTCCTGACCTGCCGCACCAGCAGGAGATAGATTTTAATACCGGAACAGCACATAGACACTGGAGGCACAAATGATTTAGGAAACTTCAAAGAATCAGTCGTCGCGAAGGCGCAGGGGGTACGAGGAGAGATTCCGTTGCTGAGGAAATTCTACGTAAGGTGGGACACGAAGCAACGAAGGTGGCCGTCTTAGCATCCACTAGCTATGCTTGAAAGAAAGGGAGTTTGCGTTGCAAAGGAAAATCTACATGAGGCACAACACAAGGAAGGTGGGCGTATTAGCGGCGTATTAGCATTCGCTAGATATATTTGGAAGAGAGGGGCGCCACATCCTTACAGACCTGCTGTGGATCGGTCGTAGAGCACAGAGCAGACTGCGTGTATTGAACCATCAGAAGAAAGGCGGCAGCCATGCCTCATTGAAGGAGCGCAGAGGAGAAAGAAACCTAGTGCTTTGATGCGGAGGCTCGTTCAAATGTACTGGAGCGAAGATGTGAATTTTTACGCACAAAGGAGGAACCCGCAAAAAGTCAAAAAATCGGGAACATTTATTTTATGAACGGGCACCCCCGTTCATAGTAGTCTCGTCCATGCTTCTCACGCGTGTAGCCGGCGATTTACATGAATAATTGCTATATCAAGGGGACTTCATGAGGAGTAACTGGAACGAAAAGGGATATGTAAAAATATCGGAGGTAGTCATGTGGTGCAACTGAAGAAGGGAGTTATACGTACGTGTTCTGGTACACTGGTGCGCAAACTCGTGTACCCTCGTGTGTATATATATATATATATGTGTATATATATGTATAAACGCTTACGTAGATGGGCGAGCGTAAGTATCTATATTTACGCACACGAAAGTAGAGAAATGTACTTGCACCTTGCGACAAAGGTATACTTCACTATGGATCTGCGCGTGTGTGTATACATGTACAAATATACGCACTGTAGCAACAGATAATAACATGTAAAGTAAACTTGAATAGAAAACTATACATTAGCAGATATGTGCGTACGTGTGGTTACGTACATATATATATATTCATATATATATATATTACAGGCAGTGTTCAAGTACGTCATTGTGTCGATGGGTGAAGCAAAGGGGAGACGTGCCATTCTCAAGTCGCGAAGAAAGCGAAGCTCCCCTTCTAGATCATCGTGAGCGCGTATGCCAAGCTCTTATCAAAAGAATTGAGTACAACAAACGTTTCGCAATTGCTTGCAACTATACATACGCGTAATACGAAAATCCCCGATTTTGTTACGATCACATCTACGTGGATACTTCATGTCCAACACGGTATGCAAACGTGTACGCACACAGGAGTATACGCAGGCGTAATGTGCCGCGGCCAGTAATTATTGCTTTTTACAACCACTACTGCTATTGGTGCTACTTCTTTTACGATTTCAAAACTACTAATGCTACTAGTTGCCCTCTGTGCAATGCCACTTCTAGTATTATTACTGATACACCTTTTACTACCGCTGCTACTACTACTGCTGCTACTACTACTACTACTACGGCTCGCGTCTGTATATATAAGGAGGTGTGCATTCACGTAGTAACCGACGAGAGGCGCTCAGTCGAATCCGTCCCATGATCTCCTCTTCTTTGTCTTCCCACTTCTCGCATCGAGCTGTTCTCTCTCGCTTTTCCGTTCGTGTAGCGACAAGACTTATGTAGACGTACAGCTATATAGGCGTAAAGTGTTTGTTCGGTATCAATGGACTTGGTGTACACCCCAGACAGCATTTGCACGCCTACGCATTTGTTTAAGCTTACGTCAGTTCAAAGGAAAACAGACATATGCATACGCTATAATCGTGTGCGTATGGTGGAGACTGGGTGGCCGGGACTCTCCTCCCTCCCTCCCAGTTTTGATGTCCGACTTGCGCCTCTTACGGCCGTAAAAGGCTTCTCCGCCGCACTCTCCTAATATTGCAACTGGTGTGACTAGACACGTGGCTTTCGATTGAACTCTAAACCTGAACCCAAAACCCTAAACCCTATATTATGACATTCAACAGTTGCATCTGGATAGCTCAAGGTCGTCCTGGAAGTCGCACGGCTAACGGGGGCGGCCCCACCTCCCGCGGCGGTGTCTACTTGCTTCACGTCTCTGTCCCTCTCTGATTTCCTCCGTCCGGACGAAGTAGTGTTACTTGTATCTTCTTCTTCGACAAAACTCCCCATTTCTGCGGCGGGAAACTCACTCCTTTTTCCTCTTTCCCGTGATGCGTGTGGCGCTCTTCCGGAGTAATAACGGTGGAAGCTCGCACATCCGTCGGCGTCGTTAGTTGCCCGAAGGTGCTTCTCCTCAACTTTCCACACACACTGAATTAGTCAAACGGACGAAATGCATTTGAGAAGTATTCACACCAACGCGCTCAAGGTCCTCATCCGCGTGCTCCAACAGAAGCTTGCGTGCCGTGCCGTCCCACCTCCGGCGGGGGCCTCGCAGCTCATGCAACCACCATGTCCAGGCCGCAAGTATTCGACGACCACAGGCTGCTGCAGTTCTGAAGTCCTTCCCACTTGACATTTCTTGCGATATTGCGCAAAAGTGTGGTTATTAAGTATTTCTTTGTAGTTGGCAACAGCACTGCTGTCGTTCGGTGGACGAGCATGACTGAGTAACGCACAGTCCCGGGCCTCAAGTTTCTTTGCGGTGCGGACGGCAGGTACAAGAGAACTACGCTCCGTTGAAGTGATTCCTTGATATGAGTATCCCCATCTTCAATGCGTCGCGACTTTTCTTCTTTTGTCTCCTTTTCGGATGGTCCTGTGCTGCATGTCGTGGTTGCTGCGCCCATCTTACGACGGGGCCATCTACTACCACTTGCAACACGTAGTGGTAGTAGTAGTGGTAGTAGCAGTAGTAGTAACAGTAGCAATCTTCTATGTATCGCCTTCCATTCTTTATTCTGTGAAACGTGAGCTGGATGAACACACCGATTCTTGATGACCGGCGTCAGTGACCGCTTTAAAATCCAGGACTGTGCCGCAACAGCGGGAAAAAGTGCATATACGTATGTGTGTGCGGCTCCGCACGTGTGTAATTCTACGAACAAACGTATCCTCCCACACACACGTACGAAAAACTGCGGGCAGAAATATGGAGGTTCCAGCAGCTAAACCGTCCACAAATCTATCTAAACAAACATCCGTATAGTTCTTCTCTGCATGGGACCCAGACGCAAAAGAAGGGCGTTATTATTCTCCAGATAACGTCACTCTTCTCCTCCTCTACGCAGCAACAGCAGCGAGAAGACCAGCCCCCGTCAACAAAGAAGTATTTGCAACCGCAGCACAGCGAAGAAGCGAAAGTCAATTTGGATCTGATGGAAGTCGAAGAGACTCGATTTAAATAAAAGCATGGAGAATCTCTTTCTGAGGAAGCGGAAAAGTCAGGTGCTGTTGATTTCCGCAAAGAACAGAGAAAGGAGCGCTTTTAAAGTGCCCTACGCAGCAGGAGCAGCACACAGTGGGAGAAGGAAGAGAAGTGGAGCACGAACGGCAGCAACAATAATATCAGCAGCTAGGCACCGTCCCCAGCAACAGCAGCAGCACCGGCGACAGCAGCAGCAGTCGTGGAAGTCACAGGGGAAGCACTGGCAGCCCAGCAGTCGCAGAAGGAGGCGCAGCAGCTGCAACAGAAGCAGCGGGTATAATAGCAGCAACGACAAAGCAGCATGAACACAGCACGCTCAGCACCGGTGGTAGCGGCAACAGCGTCGAGCAGCAGCAGCAGCAGCAGGACTTTCAGAGGACGCAGCAGCAGCGTAGCGACACCAGGAAATTCAGAAGCTGCTTAAAGTAGCGTCGTTTCGCCTGTGAACAGCAACGTCGACGACGATGCCGCGGCGAAGGCGACTGCTGCCGCAGGGCCACGTCTGATAGCAGCAGCAGCAGCAGGAGCAGCACCTTTCGTCAGCAGCCGCAGCAGCAGTTCACCGTCTTGCACAGGAGCTGCAGCAGAGAGGAAGGGGAGGAGAGCCGCAGCAGCAGCAACAGAGAGAAGGAGCGTCAACGCACGCTGCTGGTGTGCGAAAGGCAAGAAAAGCAGCTGCTGTTCCTTCCTCTACCTGTCCGTTTTCCTTTTCTTCTTCAGGAGAGCGGATGGCAGTTTTTGCTGCTGAAGCGGCAGCGTCTGCATCAGAAGCAGCAGCTGAAGCGGAGAGAAGACCTCACGTGGAAGGATGGAAGGAACAGCAGTAGCAGCAGCGGCCGCAGAAGACCAGCTGCGGCACAGCAGCACCAGCGTTCCTCTTCTGCAGCACCGTAGAGAACGCGGGGATCCGTCCCGCAGAAGAAGAAGCAGCAGCACGGACTGCTACAGGAACAGTAGCAGTTGCCGCAGCAGCAGCGACAGCAGCAGCAACCTCAGGAGGAGGAACTGCAACAGCAGCAGCAGGGAGAGCAGCAGGAGTCATTGCAGCAGCAGCAGCAGCAGGAGGGACGGCAGACGGGGCAGCGGCAGCAGCAGAAAGCGCTGGAAGTGGAGAACAGGAGGAAAGGTGCTGCTGTATTGGGTGGGCCGTATATTGTTTTTCTATTTGATGCTGCTTGCTGCTGTATTGCTGACAGCTGCTTTCCTTCCTGGCCTCTTTCCGAGCGACAGCAGCCCTGCAGAAGAAGAAGAAGAACGGAAAGATCGCGTCCGCCCAGCATTCCGCGAGGTTGTCGTGCCGCTTCCCGCTTCCGATGGTTAGACAACAGCAGAGCCAAAAGCTGCAGCGACAGCCGGAACTCAAGCAGCACAGACCCACGTACAGCAGCAGCAGGAGCACCAGAGGCAGAAGCTTCAGCAGCAGCTGAAGCAGCAGCGGCGCACTTGCAGCGGCGGGCTTGCAGCGGCGGGCTTGCAGCGGCAACAGCACAGACGCAGCAGCAGCAGTAGCAGCAGCAAAAACGCAGCACCAGCAACAAGCAGGCAGCGGCAGCAGCAAACAAGCAGCAGCAAAGTGTAGCTGCGAATAAGTAGCAACAAAGCATGCAGCAGCAGCACAGGTGCAGAAGAGCCACGTCAAGCTTTTTCAGAAGTTCACCCACGACGCCACTCGCGGAGGCGTCTGCAGCAGCAAGAGTAGCAGGAACCTAGACAGCCAGCCAACACCAGCAGCAGCAGCCGAGCAGCAGCAGCAGCCGAGCAGCAGCAGGAGCAGCAAGGACGAGAGCAGAGTCAGCAGCCCCAGCAGGAGCAGCTGCAACATCGTCCCGCAGCAGCAGGAGCGACAGCGAAAACGCAGGGACAGCAGCAAGCGAAGTAGTTAACAGCAGCGCGTGCAGCAGCCGATGCAACACGGCCACCAGGACAGTCAACAGCAGCATCCCCACCCCCACGCGGTAGCCACACCACGCGCTAGCCGCAGCCTTCATATATTACACTTGCGGAGTCCTACGCACATTATATATATATATAGGTACAGATAGAGAGATAAATATAGGTATATATATACGTGTGTGTATACATATAGACACAGGGTACTGTATACACATTTATACAGGAGGTATTTCATATATATATATAGAGAGAGAGAGAAAGAGAGATGGAGAAACACACATGTGTATATGTATCTGTAGATATGTAGATTTCACATAGATATATATATATAGGGAGAGAGAGAAATACTGGTAGATACGGATATATATATATATATGCTTCTGTATGGATGTATAAATGATATGTGGGAGTGTACAGGCAGGTGTGAATATAGTAGTGTACGCTTGCATGTATTTTTTTGTGTATGGGGGGATTTCGAGAGAGAGAGAGCAGCTCGTGTGGCAACAGCAGAAGCGACAGCAAAGGCGAGAACAAGAGAAGCAGCCAGCAGCACAGCAGCACAGCAGCACAGCAGCACAGCAGCAGCAGCAGCATTCCAGCAGCAGTGCACGTCTACTCTCGTCCTCTCCCCGTCTCTCTCTCTCTCTCAACGCAACCTTATAAATATAGATGTGTATACATATATATACATGTATATGGTAAAAACGACTCTCGACATATATATATATATGTACGCATGCGTATAGGTATACGTATAAGCATAGATATATGCATGTATATATATATATGTATATATATGTATATATGTGTCTATCTCTCTATATCATAGCTGCGTGCATATTCTCTCTCTCTCTCTATGTATATATGTATGCGAATACAGATAAGTATATCTATGCATGTGTGTATCTCTGTATATCCATATACACATATATATGCATATATAGAAAGCTATGTATGTTTGTCTCCCGATATTTATACGTATATATGTAAGAGTAGAACCATACGTATATGTATGTCTCTCCGTCTCTCTTTATATATACGTATATCTATCTATCTATATATATGTGAGGAGAAACATATTCGTGTATATGTGTGCCTCCACATATATATGTGTGTATGAGTGGATATACATGTATATATTTATTTGTCTCTCTCCACTTCTCTATGTATACGTAGAACAGCCCCGTGTGGGCAGGTGAGGTGTGCAGAAGTTGCTGCAGACGATCGAAGGGGGAGAAGCAGGGACTGGCGAAACAACTCTCTGTGCGTCCGTTTATTTGCATGCGTTGCTCCGCAGATTTCGGTATTTTCTTCCCTTTGTGATTTCTGTATTTTGACGCGCGCAGTACCTCTACGTGGCAATAGAAAAAGGGAAAACGAAGGGGCAGCAGGGGGGGAAGGTGGGGGGAAAGGGGAAGGGCAGAGAAGGAGAAGAAGAGGCGGCCACACAGGCGTCTCTCTACGCATGCCACTTTTGCTGCTGCAGCATTGGCAGCACGCGTGTGTGAAGAGAGACGCGGTGCCCGTGTGAAGAAATTCATCAGAGGGAAAGGGTGGAGCGTCTGCATGCTCGAAAACGCATCCCAGCAAAACATCACTACGAAACTTCTCCTTTCCCTCCTCTCTGCTCACATATATATATTTACGTGTACACATATGTGTCTATAAGTTTGCCTCTCTCTCTATATATGAATATTGTAGAGATTGCTGTATAGAAATTTGTGGGTACGCACGTGTGCGTATACGAACCTTCTCCTCTATTTTTTATCTACGAACGTTTATTTGGTCGTACATACGTATTCATATATATATATATGTACCGAGTAGTGACAGCTATATATATATGTGTGTGTTTACACTTGTGTATACTGCTATAGATATATATGTATGAGTATGTGTGCGCCCGCGTTTCGACGTGTATATATATATGTACTTGTATGTTTATCTTTCTATATATGGTTACTTTGGTTTGTCAGTATTTACGTGTATTTATATATTCTCACATATATGTAAATCGGTGTGGGTAGGTAGGTCAGAATACCCGCCAAACCACTTGAATAGCTGCAATTACACGGCAGAATGACGTGCGTCTCCCTCAGAATCTCGTGCATGCGCAGCAGCCGTCCCACACATCTGATTTACTTCCTCTATCATATACCCATGCATGCATATGTTGTAAATTCATATATATATATATATTTCCCGCATGTGTATATATGTGTGACTACGGAGAAGAATGTTGACCAACACCTGCCCATCTCATACCCCTGCATTTGACACGGGCTTCGGTGGAAACATTTGTTCGTCCCTGAACTACTTGTTCATATATAGAGAGAGGGAGAAGCATATTATGGGTATTTACCCCTGTCCACACATATATATGTATGTTTCCACGTATCTAATCCTACCTAAATATACATATATATATATATATATATGCACTTGTGTACACGTAGGTGTACATATGTGTATATACGTGTATATATATATATGTAGGTAGATAGAGAGATAGATAGATCGATAAATAGAGAGAGATAGAAAGATACATAGAGAGAGAGAGAGACAAACACACACACACACACACGTATACATACACAGTTTTCTTCGCTTATGACGCGGGTATACGTATATATGTAATATATATACATTTCTGTGGGTAGCTGTGGCTCGTATATTTTTCCCTGTGTAGATGTGTTATGCGTGCAGCCCCTGCGTTCTACAAGCTGCGGCGTTTGTTCCCGGTGGGGCCGCACGAGGAGGAGAGCGCAGATGTGACAGCAGCAGCAGGAGAAGGAGGAGCAGCAGGAGCAGCTGTACGAAACGGTCGAGAAGAAGATGAAGGAAAGGAAAAAGGCGAAGGCAGGGAAGAAGAAGAAGAAAAGAGAGGAAGTCATCGCATACGTGTTCCTCTGTTATTTGTCCATGGACACAGGGGATCGTACGCGCAGGCAGGCAGCCTCGTGGAAGTGGTGCGGCAACTCGCTGTCGCAGCAGCACAGCAGCAGCAGCAGCGCCGACAGCAGCAGAAGAAGAAGCAGCAGCAGGAGGGCGGGTGGAGGGACGGGGAAAGTGCTGCGGAGGGAAGGGCAGCAGCAACAGCAGTGGCAGAAGAGGCCGAGGAGGAGAACGAGGAGAACGCAGGGGAAGAGGACGAGGAGGAGGGACAGCAGAAGAGGGAAAGGAAAGGAGATTTTTTACCAGATGGTGAAAGGCCTGCCGTGTTATTTTTTACCGACGCACAGCTGGGAAGCCTGGCGGAGGCGTGGCCGCAGGCTGCTGCAGCAATAAGGGAGATTGAGAGGATCCTGCAGTTCGATTCCTCTCTTCTGCAAGAACAGCAGCAGCAGGAAGGAAAAGAAGAAGAAACGGCAGCTGGAGAAGGAGGAGGAAGAGACGCAGAAGAAGGAGAGGGAGGAGGAAATGAAGAAGATGACGCAGAGAGCGTCGATACTACCGAAGAGAGGCGGTTTAAGAAAGCAGCAGCAGCAGGCGGAGAGGCAGCAGCAGACGCGGAGGGGACAGCAGCAACGGAAGCTGCAAAAGGAGGAGACGGAGGCGGCAGTACAACAGGAAGCAGCGCTGCGAGAAGAGAACAGCGACGGAGAGGAAAAAAAACGAGGAGAAAAAGGGGAAGAGAAAGGAGAAAGGGTCTGCGAAGGGCAGCTGCAGCAACAGTCGAAGTGCACGTCTACGCCGCAGACTTCAACGAGGAACCGTCTGCTCTTCACCCACGCATGGTCGAGCGACAGGTACCGCAGCAAAAATAGCAGCAGCAGCAGAGGCAGAGGCACAGCAGCAGCAGCAGCAAAAACAGAAGCAGCAGCGGCAGAAGCGGCAGCGACAGCTGCAGCAGAATGAGCAGAACCCGCAGCAGCAGAGTGAGCAGCGTCAGCAGCAGCAGGAGCAGCACGGACAGAAGAAGCAGCAGCCGGTGCAGCAGAAACAGAAGACGCAGCAGCAGGAGCAGCAAAAACGCAAGAAACCGCAGCAGAAGAAGCAGCGTCAGCAGCAGCGGGAGCAGCAAAAGTAGGAGCAGCAGAAAGAAGGGAAGCGGCAGCAGCAGAGACAGAAGCACGACGAGGAGCAACAAAGAGAGAAGAAGCAGCAGGAGCAGCAAAAACAGGAGAAGCAGCAGCAGGCAGCAGAACCAGAAGCAGCGAAGAAGCAGCAGCAGAAACAGCGTCAGCAGCCCTGGTCGCAGAACAGCAGCAGAGACAGCAGCAGCAACAGCAACAGTAGCCCAGCGGTAGAAGAAGCAGGAGCAGCAGCGGACGGCTAGCGGTCTGCCCCGAGACAACGGAGAGAAGAAAGAAACGAGAAGATGAATAAAAATAAGAAGTGAGACAGAAAGAGAAGGAAGGGAAGCTGATAGTATCTACTGTCTTTCAACCTGCGCCAGCTACATGATATCAGAGGACCTCCTGCTGCCCGCTGCACTAGGGGTCTACACATTAGCGTTCATGTTTACATATTAATTAACACCCAGAGACACACGCATGTGTTGCAGGATACATATATTAGTATAGATGCGTGTATATATATATATGCGTATGGATGTTTACGTGTGTATACACACATATTTGTATATATGCACATATGTATGTATATGTGTGTGTACAAATACATACATATGTATATGTGTACAAATATATATATATATATATGTATATATATGTACACATGTATATGTGAATAGGTTCAAATATGAGGAAGACGCTTGCGTAATGTCGTACTTGTGTGTCCTGCGCGACGTGCACGAAAGGAATACATACGTGCTCTGTATATATATATGGGCCTATACTTTCTCTCTCTCTATATATATATATATATATATGTATGTATACAGAGAAGCCAGTATTAGCTTCATGGGTCATTTGTTGTGTGGGGAGTCTCTGGGAAGCTGCAATATTTGTCTTTTTTTGTGCTACTACTGCTGTGGCAGGCGGACTTCATTTTGCTGTGCCTCGCGCAGCTGCGAGACACCTACCAGCGGCAGCTGCCCTCCCCCCCTCCGTCCAGCAGCAGCAGTTCGAAAGTTGCCGCTGCTGCTGCGGCTGCTACCTCCGGAGCCGCTCGTCCTGGTCGGTTTCTTCTCCCTCTTTCGCCCCCTCGTTCGCTCGCTCTTCCTGCGTACCTACTCGGACACCAGACCCACTTAAAGAAGCCAAGAAACCCTATATATATATATGTATATGTAAATGTATTTGTATATACGTATGTACATATATATATATATAAACGTATGGATATGTGTAAGTGTATCTTCGCGTATGGCTGCTGTTATAGGGGAAGGTATATCTACCCTATCTATTCCTGAGGTGCACCACTCGCCTGTATGGAAGGAGAATTGTATTTGGCAGGTGGGTAGGCACATTTCTCTCTATACCTCTACACATATTTGCCTGTCACCCAGGTAACAAATAATTCAGGCCTATACGTCTGCTTTCGCGATATATATATATATACTTATATACGTACGTGGGTATATGTACATGCACGTACGTGTATATATGTATCTATATATACAGATATATATGAGGATATAGATAGAGACTTGCACGTGCACATACAATTTTGTATGTGTCAATACAGTACACATATATATATATATATATGTACAAGTATATAGGTACAGATGAATATACAAGTTTGTATGTGTCAGCACACGTACGTATATATATATATAAGTATATAGGTATAGATATATAGATGAGTGCACAACTTTGTATGTGTCATGTGTGTATATATATATATATATATGGAGAGAGAGAGGAAGAAGCTTCCTCAAGGGTGCCTGCTGCTGGAGAAGTTGCTCGGCGGTGTAGATACGATTTCCGCGCCGATTGATGGTACCGCGCTGCTGCTGCTGCTTGTCGACTGCTGCAGGTGACTGTGAGGCCAGCGCCTGGGGCGGGGGAAGGGGGGATGGGTGGCAGGGTGCTGCTGCTGTGGAAGCAGCTCGTGGGGAATTCAAGCCAGCTGCTGCTGCTCTTCCGTTCCCTGCTGCGGCTGCTGCTCCTCCGGGTGCTGTTCTCCTGCTGTTGCTGCTGCTGCTTTGTGCTTGCCGCTGCTGGCCCTCTTCTGCTGCTACGATTTCTGCCGCATCTGCTGCCGCGGCTGCTGCAGTTCCTCGAGCTGCTTCTCGTGCTGGTGTGTGTGACGTTCCTTTCCTCCTGGTGCTGCACTTGAGGCTGGACTTTCTCCTCCTGTTGGTGCTGCCGTCGCTGCTGCTGCCATCGCTGCTCCTGGGGCAGTTGTCAGTTCCGGTTCTGATGCCGTTGCTGCTGCGATTGGTGATGCTGCTGCTGCTGACGCTGCTGCTGCTGCTCTGTCTCATGTCTTGCTCCTCTGCTCTGGCGCACGTTTTCCTCTTCGTTGCTGCTGCTGCTGCGAACTGTCCAACACTTTTACTGTGGATGCTGCTGCTGCTTTTTCAGAAACCCAGCAGCGCTACTCTCCTATCATCATCCTTGGGCACTCTTTCGGAGGGCTGGCGGTGCTGCATGCGATTTCTAAGTGGGAAAGTACCGCCGGTCTGCGTCCGCCAACTGCCCGCAGCCCCCGCAGGCGTACCAGCAACACCGGCAGCAGCGGCAGCAGCGAAAGTGGGACGGGAGAAGACAACCATGCGGCAGCAGCATCGTTGCCTGCACCACCGACACGGCTGGCAACCGCAGCAACACTAACAGGAACAGCAGCAGGCGCAGCTGCAGCAGCAGGAGGAGGAGGAGGAGGGGAACGAGGAAGAGCGGCAGTGTCGTTCGATTTCTCAGACTTGCCATTTCTGGCGGTGATAACCGTCAACACGCCGGTGGCTCCTATTCCTTGGCTGCGCGCCACGCCGCTGGTGCAGCGCTTCTACTCCTACCTGGCAGCAGATATGCGCCGTACCTTCTCGTCGCATGGTCCTCTGCCTACGGCGGCAGCAACAGGTGCCGTAGCCGCAGTTGCAAGTAAAACGAACGAGCAAGCAGCAGCAGCAGCAACAGCAGCTACAGAAACAGCAACAGCAGGAGCAGCTGCTGCATCGGTTCGAGACAGACCTGTGGCGAAGCTCCCCCCGGTGACATTTTTATTTTCCTTCTCTTCGGGGTGGAAGGACAATCTCATCTCCCCGGCACTTGCTGCCCCTCCGCTGGCGTTTCCTTTTCCTGTGCGGGATCCTCTCGCTGCTCTCGCTCTCGCAAGTGATGAGCGCTTCTGCCCGTATGCGTCCCTGCAACAGCAGCAGCAACGGCAGCAACAACAGCAGCAGCAGGTACCGCAGGAGGTACAGCAGCAGCAGATTAGAACGCAGCAGAGGCAGGAGGTGCACGATGGAGAAGAGCAGCAGAAAAAGCAGCAAACGCAGAATAAGGAGGGGGAGCAGCTGCAGCAACGGAAGCAGCAACTGCAGCAGGAGGAGGAGGAACAGGGACAGCAGCAGCAGCGAGAGCAGGATCCAGAACAGGAAGGGGAGGGGACGGGTGGGTCCCCGTCGTTTGCTGACGGAGCTAATGCTGCTGCTTCAGTATCTTCCTCTGCCGTCGGTGCTGCTTCTTCGTGTGCTGTTGCTTCTGCTGTTGCTGCCATTTCTGCTGCTGCTGCTGTTTCTGCTGCTTCTCCTGCAGCTGTTGCTGCTGCTTCTCCTTCTGCCGCTGTTGCTGCTCCTTCGTCTTCTGTTGCTGATCCTGCTGCTGCTGGACTCCCGTTCCATCTCTCCGCCGGGGACGCCGCTGTCGTTATCTCTCGTGCGGCAGCGCTCTCAAAAGCAGGAGCAGCCACTTCCTCAGGAGGTGCAGTAGCTGCAACGTCACCAGCAGCAGGAGACGCCTATCAACAAACGCCGCACGCAGCAGCAGCAGGAACTCTCTCCACATCAGCAGCAGCAGTTGTCCAGTCGTCAGCAGCCGCAGGAGAAGGGAAAGCAGCTGAATATGGAGAAGAAGAAAGCAGCAGCAGCAGAAGTGCTGAGATTGTCGTGTGCTACTGGCCTGTGCTGCTGCATGTGTGTCTCCCTACGACTGCGCTGCCGGAGGTGGTGCACCAGTTCAACCATGACAACGTGCTGCTCTCCCGTCGCTTCCTAGTCTTTCTCGTCTCCCTCGTTGATTCTCTCACAGAACTGGCCCGGCATTTGGCTGTAGTCAACCAGCAGCAGCAGAAGCCTCAGACTGCTCTGCTGCAGCGCTCGAAGCAGCAGCAGCGAAGCCAGCGGCAACAGGAACAGCTGCAGAAGGAACAGGAGGAACAGCAGCAGCAGGAGCGGAGGATAGGGGAAGAAGGATTGGATTCACGGCGTCGGGGTGGGGAAACAGACCAAGTGAACAGGCAGCAGCAGCCGCCTGAACAGGAGGAAACAGAAGGGACGTCCTATCAGAAGAAGAAGCAGCAGCAACATACCCCAGAGGAACTGCAGCTGCTGAGGAGAGGTCAGGAGGAGCAGCAGCAGTCGAGGGGAGAAATTTTTCAAAGCAGTGCTGCGTGGTTGATTTTCAGCAGCGGGAAGACACCTCCTGCTTCCTCGCCTTCAACTGCTATCTCTACGAGTTCCTCGTCCTTCCCTTCTTCTTTTTCGTCTGCTGCTGCTGCGACTCTGGGTGGCGGCACGGCTACTTGGGCTGCTCCTGCTTCAAGCAAGAGGTCTGCAGCAGCTTCCTCTTCTGTGGCAGCTGCAACAGCGTCGACATCGATGACACAGGACTCTGCCTTTTCGTTCTTCGCGTCTCGAAGTACCACTTCTGTAGCTGACATTTCTGCTGCTGCTGCTACTGCGCCTGCTGCTGCTGCTGATGCTGCTGCTGCTGACGCTGCTGCTGCTGACGCTGCGGCTGACGCTGCTGCTGCTGACGCTGCGGCTGACGCTGCTGCTGCTGCAGTTGCAGCCAACGTCTCGCGGTTGTGGCTCCTGCCGCTGCACCAGGCGCTGCTTTTCACGAGCAGCACGCTGCAGCGCTGTCTCGTCTCCCCTCTGCTCGAGCTGCACCCGCTCCGTCTCCTTCAGCAGCAGCGAGTCCGGCGACTGAACAGCAGCGATAGCGACAGGCACCGCAGCAGGAACGGCGAAGTGAGCAACTGCAGGGCCAGCGAGACCAGAGGCACGTACCGCAGCAGCACCGGTGATGACAGCAGCGTCAGGGACAGCAACCGGAGCAGCAGAACCAGCAGCAGCAGCAGCGGAAGGGGAGACAGCTGCAGCGGAAGCAACCGATGCAAACAGAACAGCAACAGCAGCGGGTGGAATAACCCGTACATGCACGTTAACTGGAACTTCTCCCTGCTGCTTCCTGAGTTCTGCAGCTTTCGAGACGAAGAAGAGGATGTGCTGCTGCAGCAGCTGCTGCGGGCAGAAGGCGAAGCAGCAGCAAACAGAAACACCGGCGGATCGGCACTCTTGCACGGTGTCTGTACACCCCAGGCCTGGTTTTTCTCGCTCGTGGCAGAGAAGCTACGGCTGCTCCAGCAGCATCAGCAGCAAGGACAGCAGCAACTAGAGCAGCAGCAGCAGCAACTCCAGCAGCATCAGCAGCAACCAGAGCAGCACCAGCAGGTCCAGCAGCTTCAGAAGCATGTGCAGCAGCACGTAGAGCAGCAGAGAGAATGGAGAGAGCGACAGGAACACGCCCAGCAGCTTGAGGAGCAAGAGCTGCAGGGCCAGGGAGAACAGCAGCAGGAGTCCGGATTGATAATGCTGCAGCCGTTCGACGAAGAGGACTGGGTGCGGTGTCGCAGCTGCTCTGCTGATGACATGTGCAGCAGCAGCGATTGGGAGGAGGCGATTTTTTTGCGGGAGGGCAGCAGCAGGACCGGCAGCGTCTCCTGGGGAAATGCATGCAGACGCTTCACGGTCATGCGGCAGCTCATCAAACAACAGCAGCAGCAGTCGGAAGAGAAGAGAAACGAGGAACGTGAAGAGGAGCTGCAAGAAGGACCGGAGAAAAAGCAGCAACAACAGGCACAGCCGCAGCAGGACACGCAGCAGCAGGAACAGCAGCAGCAGGAAACGCAGCAGCAGGACACGCAGCAGCAGGACACGCAGCAGCAGGAACAGCCTCAGCAGGAACATCCGGAGCAGGGGAAACAGCAGCAGGAAGAACAGCAGGAGGAAGAGGAGCAGCCGGAAGAAGAGCGAGATTCTCCTGTGCGGAGCGAGGAAGTGCTGTGGGTAGGAAAGCAACTGGTGTCGGTGGTAGTGGAAGTTGATAGCGACTGGCAGGAGCACCTGAACGACCTCCTTCATGAAATTGTCCCAGTTGCGTCTCCGTCTGCTGTTGCCCCTGGCCGTATCCCATCGCTTTCCTCTTCTTGGCCTTCTCCTTCTTCGTTTTCGTCCTCCGCCTTCTTGCCTTCCCCTTCTTCATCTTCGGTTTCCTCGTTGCCCCCTGCCGCATCCCCCTCTTCTCCTCCTCCGTCCTCTTCTCCACCTTTTTGTTCCTCTTCCGGGGACCGTGCCGCTGCCGAAGAACTGCGTGCAGAAGAAGTGCATGCAGAACAACAGCTGGCAGAAGCAGAGGTGTCAAAAAAGCCGTCGTATATCTTCGAAAGAAGCGTGTCTCCGGCCGATTACCCGTCAACCTTCTTCTTTCCTGCTGTCGCCTGTGCCGCTCCTGCTGCTGCGTCGCTGCTCCCTCACGAGTTCTCCCCGCTTCTCTCCCCGTCCTCTGCTTCAAGCGCTGCTGCTGCTGCTGCTCTTTCTTCTGTCACTGCTGCTGCCGGTACGGCTGCTGGTGCCAGAGGTGGCGGCGCCGCTGCTGGTGCCGCGGGGGCCTCTGCGGCTGCTGCAGCACCGGGCGTCCTAGATTCGATGCTGCTGCTGAACTTCGCCAACACCGGTGCTGGCTGCGCTCCGCCATGGGCAAAACCACCAGATGCAGACGGTGGCCGGAGGGACAGAGTCAGAAACAGCGAGGAGAACAGCAGCAGCAGCAGGAAGAGCCGCAACAGCAGCATAGACAGCAGCAACAGCACCGTAGACAGCAGCAAAGACGGAAGCAAAGACAGCAGCATAGAGATCAGCAACAGCGGCAATAGCAACAGCAGCAATAACAACAGCAGCAATAGCAACAGCAGCAACAGCAACAGCACCAATAACAACGGCACCAATAGCAGCAGCACCAATAGCAGCAGCACCAATAGCAGCAGCACCAATAGCAGCAGCACCAACAGCAGCACCAATAGCAACAGCACCAATAGCAACAGCACCAGTAGCAACAGCACCAATAGCAACAGCACCAATAGCAGCATGAACCACAGGAAGAGGAGAAGCCACTGGAGCAGCTGGAGCAGGAGGGGGAGCAGCAGCACCAGCGGCCAAAGCATCAACTTTGTATCTACGCTATCGCGATACGATGCTGGGGTAGCACGATCTGCTGAGGCTCTGCAGCAGGAGGAACAGGCAGGGCAGCAAGCAGCCGCTGTTGTTCCTGCATCCGCGGCAGGTCAGCAGGAAGACTTTTCATCTTCTGCCGCAGCTGAACAGCACGTCGTAGCTTCTGTGCCGCCTCCCCCCACCTCCCAGCAGCAACCCCACACGCGTACTCCTGCAGCTGTCAAACCGCGTGGGGCCGGTGCTGCTGCTACTGCTGCAGACAAGGAAGAAGAAGAAGAAGCAGAGCGTCAAGCAGATGGTTCCCCGGCGGCCGCGGCGCAGCATGCGCTGGCTTTTCAGTACGAAGCAGAGCAGCAACCAGCTGCTATGGTTTCTCTCGGAGAATGTCGCGCTGCTGCGACTCATCTTTCGTGTGCACGGCAGCGAAGAGCTGCACATGCTGTATCAACACCAGCAACTGCCGCAGCTGGCGAGTTGAAGAGAAGAGAAGAAGAGGAGAAGGCAGCAGCAGCGGAGGAAGTTGCTTGTGCTCCTGCGGGCCTCGAAGAGCAGCCGCAGGCTCCCACGTTTTTCGACGTTGCGCAGGGAGAGAAACGGCAGCAGCAGAGTAGGAGGAGAAGGAGGTCGCCGCAGGAAGCGACGTACAACAAAGGACGGAAAAGAGAAGCAAAGCTTCCCGCGCTCGTGTTTGTGGGAGTGCGGAATGCAGCAAAACTCGCATGCAAAGAAACTAATTTTCTCCGACTTCTTCAAACGGCCACAGACCCATTCACCCGCAGGGACACCGACAACAGCAATGGCAACAGCAGCAGCAACAGCGGTAACGATAGCAGCGGCAGCAGGAGCGACAGCAGCAGCAGCAGCAGTTACGACAGCAGCAACACGAGCTGCAGCAGCAGGAGCAATTATGACAGCAGCAACGAGAGCAGCAGCAGTGGTGCTGCTGCGGCGGAGTCAGGGGCTGCAGACGCGAGCGCTACCTTCTGTTTCTTTGCCCTGCGGCCAAACATTTCCCCTGCTGCAACGTACCCACGAAGTCTGTGCTCCTTTGCGTTGCCGTACTACTCGCCTCCCTCGCTGCTGTTGCAGCGCCAGAAGAAGGAAATACAGCAGCGGGAGGAGAAGGAAGAAGAGCAGCAGGAGAAGGAAGAGCAGCAGCAGCAAAAGGACGAGCAGCAGGTAGAGCAGCCGCAGCAGAAGAAAGAGGTGGTAGAGGAGCAGGAGGAGAAGGAAGGAAAGCTGCAGCAACTGCAGCAGAAACCGGAGAGGCAGCAGCTCCAGGAGAGGAGCGGCGACGAACAGCAGCAAGAGCAACAGCAAACGACAGTAACACAGCAACATCAGAAGAGCGAGTCGCAAGGCAGGGAGACAGAGAGGCAGCAGCATCTCGAGACGAAGTTGCCTCCATTAATCTACGCTGTGGCCGTGCCTCCTCGTCTCCAGAAAAAACAGCAGCAGAAGCCCTCGCATCAGCAGCAGCAGCACGCACAGGAGGGACCCTTGCTCGAGCAGCAGGAGCAGCAGCAGCAGCCGTCGGGTCGTAGGTATCACGTGTTGCAGCGTCAGAAGGAGACGCCGCGGCAGCAGGGCCGCGGGAAGCAGAGGGAGAAGAAGAATTTTCAGCTGTTGCAACTGCAGCAGAGGCGGCAGAGAGCGAGGCTCTTCTCCTGGCGCGTGCGGCCAGATGCTGGTGCTGCAGCTCTTCTCGAACCGCAGCAAGACGCTGCTGTTGCGCGGACTGCAGCAGCAGGCAGCTGCAACGGTGGCAGAGAAGCAGGTGCGGCCTGCGACTCCGCACCAACAACACAGCAGCAGCAGCACCACGTGCCCGCAGCAGCGGCAGAGGATGAACTTCTCCTCACCCGCTCTCCTCGTCGTCCTGGAGCACCGCCAGGATTCCCCGCGGTGTCAACAGCGGCAACAGAATGCTCCGGCGCAGCAGCAGCCGCAGCTCGCGGAAGAGCAGCAGCAGGGCGAGCAGGCGCCGCAGCAACAGCGGAACTCGCAGAGGCAGCAGGACGAGGAGGGGTGCTGCTGGGCCCAGCAGCAGCAGCGGGACGTGGTAGAGCAGCGTTTCTGCCTGCGTCGACACTGCAGGCTGCTCCTTTGGTGCAGTTCGCCTTCTCCTGCCGGTTTTCCTCGTTCTTATCTTCTCGCCTCTGCAGCTCGTGCCCATTCCTCTGCTTCTTTCTTTCTGCCTTCTGCCCGTTAAAGGCACATGCAACATTCACTGCTACAGGCAACCCTGCCTCTGCTGCTGAGGCAGACTTCCTGCTGCCTCCTCCGCCGCTGCTTCTCCTGCTGCCCCTCCCGCCCTCTCTCGCCTATCTCCTCCCGTACAACGTCCACGTCAACCGCACGCAGCAGCACCAGCAACAGCAGGTTCAGCAGCAGCACCAGGATCAGCAGCAGCACCGGGATCCGCAGCAGCAACAGGATCAGCAACGGCAGCAGCAGCAACAGCAGCACCGGGATCAGCAACAGCAGCACCGGGATCAGCAACAGCAGCACCGGGATCAGCAACAGCAGCACCGGGATCAGCAACAGCAGCACCGGGATCAGCAACAGCAGCACCAGGACCAGCGACAGCAGCACCAGGACCAGCAACAGCAGCACCAGGACCAGCAACAGCAGCACCAGGAGCAGCAGCAGCTGGGTGAGGTCGCGACCACACAAACGACAGGTCAAGTGGCGCGGCGCCTGGCGCAGGAGACAGGGAAGGTGGTGGTGAAGCAGCAGGAAAGAGAACAGCAGCAGCAGAACAATTTGCTGCTTGATGCCTCTGCTGCGTCCTCGACTGCCGTGCTTCTGGCTGCGTATGAGTGTAGCACTTCATTCCTGTGGAACCGACCTGCGGCTGCCGCCGCCGGTGCTCCCTCTACGTCTTCTTCCTTCGGCCCTCCCTGTCCACAAGTGCTGCTGCACGCCGTCAGTTTTCCTTTGCCAGAACGACAGAAGGTGGTCGCCAGCAATTTCCCGCTGCCCGCCGACCAGCCACTGCCGCAGCAGCGTCCTGCCTGTGTTACTGCTTCTGCCTCTCTGTTATCAAGCCATCTCGGCCCCGTCGCCTCTCCTTTTCCTTCCGTCTTTGTCGCCCCTGCAGCCAACTCTTTGAACCGTCCTCCTGTTTATACTGCTGCAGTGCCAGGGGGTCGTCATCGCTCGGTTGCTGCCGCTGCTGCTGAGGCCGAGTCTTCTTCTGCACGAGCTGCTCTTCCACGCTCTGAGGCGGTCCACCACCTTTTTGCTGTTGCTGCTCCCACTTCGAAGGCCGGGGACTCTGCTGCTGTTTTGGTGCAGGACGGAGGCGCTCCTTACGAAGTTTCTTCTGCCCGTGGTGCAGCGGAAGGCGTTCCTGGTGTTGGTTCTGCGTCTGTCCCGCACCTGCTGCCGGCAGCAGCTGCGAGCCTGCTTCGCAAGCTGCTGCTCGGCAGCCTGCGCCTGCTGCTGCTGCCTTTGGATGCGCTGCTAGCCCATCAACTACTGCCGAAGAAGGAAGGCAGTTCGCTTTTTAATACGCTGCGGCTGCGTTTCTCCGCTCCTCTGAGCAACAGCAAGGTCAATGTGAGTCATGCGCACAGGCGTTTCTCTGCTGCTGCTGCTGCAGCAGGACGGAGTTGCCCTTCGCAACTGGCTGGACAGTGCAGTCTTGCTGCTGCAGCAACAAAGCGGAGGCGGCCTGCTGCTGCAATGGCAAGGAACAGACGTGCTGCGCAGCGTCCTGACCCTTTGAAGGAGAGTAGTGCTTGTGCCGCTACAGCTCAGAGAAAGACTGCTGCTACTGCAAGTGTCGGGAAAAGGTCCCTTCTTCCTGCTGCTGGTGCCAATGCGACGGACGGCTCTTCTGCTGATGCCGGGGACACGCGCGCTGCTGCGGTGAAAGCACGTGCTTCTGTTGTTGGGGCTGCTCAGGCAGCGCATAGGGGGGCTGCTGATGCTCTTCCCCGTGCTGCTGCTTCTCCCGGTGCTGCTTCTTTTCCCGCTGCTGCTGATTCTCCCGCTGTTGCTGCTTCTCCCGCTGCTGCCGCAGCACAGGAGCACGCCGGTGGCGGGACAATCGACGATCTGATGGACGGCGTCCTGGAGCAGCGAGAAGCGCTGGTGAAAGCGCAGCTGCACCAGAACCTCCTCCTGCTGCTGCAGCTGCTGCCTGCTGCAGACGGAGCTTCTCCGCATGCAGCGATTCACAGTAGCGACTTCTTCCCCTACTCTTCAGCTGCGACTGCTGCTCTCCGAGAACGCGCTGCTCCTACGGCCTATCCAGCTGCTCCTTCTCCTCCTGCTGTCTCTGTTGCTGGTGCGACACCCGCACTCTCCCACTTTGCTGCGGCTCCACCTCCTCCTGCTGCCCCTCCTGCTGCTGGTGGTCCTCAAGCTGCTGCTGCTGCTCTTCCAGCTGCTGCTGCTGCTGCTGGCGTTCGTGCGGCAGCGACGCAGGCAACAGCTGCCGAGGAAGTGCTGCTACCATGGCCAGGCGTGGAAACGCTGGAACTGCACGCGGAACCGTGTCTCCTCCTGTTCTTCCGCATTTTATGTGTGGAGAATCTTTGTACCCTTGCTGCTCTGGTGGCCGCATGTAGCGCCTACTACCTTTTCCTGGTGCTTCTCGCGCAGTTGCTGCTGCTTCTTCACGCAGAGATGGACCGTCGGCGGCAGCAGGGGCGGCTGGCACATCCGCAGCAGCAGCAGCTGGAGCCGGAGCAGCAGGAACAGCAGCAGCACGTTGCTGGTTGCCCTATCGCAGGGTCGAGCCCTCAGCTACGTCAGGGACCCGTGGCAAAGATGACCACATGCCCAACAGCAGCAACCCCACGCACAGCAGCAGCCGGAGCAGCCCCACACACAGCAGTTGGAGAAGAAGAAGCTGGAGAAGGATTCCTAGCAGCAGCAGAAGCAGTGAGAAACGTCGCTGCAGCAGAAGCAGCAGCGGCAGGCAGGGCGACAGCAGCAGCAGCGACGCGGTTGTTCTTTGAAGGAGCAGCAGCAGCGCCGTTGAAAGAAGAAAGAGAGTCGACAGCAACAGAGGCGGGACGGGTCCGCATGGCGGCAGATGCTCCAACAGCAACCTTCGCAGACGCTGCAGGACGGGACCTTGCTGCTCTTGCTGCATACTGCGGCGTATCCAGCAGCGAAGAAGCAAGAGCTGCAGCAGGAAGTGACACCTTGCAGGAAGGAGCAGCAGAAAGCGAAGCAACAGCTTCTCGCCTTCGGGCGCGGTGGGATGAATGGTCGAACAGAGGCCCCGCTGCATGCGTTTTTCAGCGGGATGCTCCACCAGAGAAAGGGCTGGCGTCTGCCCTTTCTCTGTCTCGTGCAGCGGTTTCTGCTGCCAGGACTTCACGTGACGCCTCTTTCTTTCGAACCGCTGGTGGCGACTCCTCTCTTACCGCTCCTCTTCTTCCAGCTGCTGTGTGCGCCTCTTTACCCGGTGCTGCTGCTGCTGCTTGTGCTGGTGGGCGCGAAGATGCTGACACGCAGGGATTCGCTGCTGGTCCTTCTCCTCCTTCTCGAATCGCTGCTGCTCTGGGCCGAGAGGAAAGAGGTCTGCATGTGGCTACTAATGTTGGTGGTGGTTTAAGCGGCGATAGGATCTTCTCTGCAGCTGCTGCGGCCATCGGTGGTTGTCTTGCTGCTGCTGCTGCTCGAGAAGGAGAAGGAGGAGACGGAGCTGCTCCACCTGCTCTTGCTGCGACAACGGTGTCCGCTGGTGCACGCGCTGCAGGTCCCTCTGCAGAAGGTGCGGAGGAGCAGCAGCAGCAGCAGAAACGGCGTTCAAACCGCTCGGTAACAACGACTTCCACCGTCGGCTGCATCAGTTTGTGGGGTTTCCGACCTCCTATCGTCCAGACGCTCTCTGACTTCCTGGGGCTCCAGTTTCTCCCTATGCACCTTCTGTTTGTCGCTCTGCTGCTGCTCTCCTACTACGCGTCAGCAGCACTACGCTACGCATCGCAAAGGCAACAGCCTTTGCTGCTGCTAGACTTTCTCACAAGTGATGCTGCTGAGGGTCCTCCCACTGCAGCTGCTGGTGATGCCGCTGCTACTCTTCCTGCTGCTGCTGCCGCGGGTGCTGCTGCTGTACGAGAGACCTTTCACTCGGCGGGCGTAGCGCAGTATGAGGTGCCTTTCTTTGCAGAGACGCTGCCGCTACTGCCGCTGCTGCCACTCTGCTGTTTGCTGTTCCTTGCTGGGGCGTCCCTGTATTTGCTTCTCCGGCTGCTGCTGCTGATCGGGTGTCTGCTGCAGCTCCCCGCTTTCGTCTTTCGGCTGCTGCTGCGGCGGCTCTGGCCCTGTTTGAGCCGCGTTTGCCGCTGCTGCAGCCGGGACAGCAGGCGACGCTTTGCCAGCAGCAGCAGCTGCAGTCTGAACAGCTGCAGCGGGAGAGGCACCAGGAGCAGCACGTTTGGCCCTACAGGGCGAAGACCTGGTACTCTGCGGGAAAGCGGGAGCGCCCGTGCACGAGGCACAGAGGCGACAGGCGGTCTTGCAGCAGCAGCTGCTGCTGTAAGTTCGTTCGCAGCAAGCTTCGCTGCTGCAGGAGTAGCAGCAACTGCAGCAGCACGCAGGGTTGCAGCTGCTGGTGTCAGATCGGCTGCCGCAGCAGTAGCAACTCTTGGTGCATCGGCTACACAGAGACTAGCGGATGGCCGGCGCTGGCTTTTCAGCAGAAGCCGCATGCAGCAACAGCAGCAGGAGGAGCAGGACGCAGAGGAGGACTACCAGCAGACAGCTTTATTGCACCGTGGACCGGATCCGCTGCTGTGCGCCGGCGTTGAAGCCCACACCAGCAACGACGGTCTCTGCAGCAGCAGCAGCAGCGCGCCGGTCAGCAGCACCACGGGCAGCTGCGGCAGCGCTAGAAGAAGCAGCAGCCGGAGATCCACCAGCAACAGCATTTCTAGAAGCAGCTCCGAGGGACGTCGGGGCAGCAGCAGCAGCGTGAACAGCAGCCGCCGCAGCAGAAGAAGCGTTCGCTCGCAATGGCAAGGACGCTTTATTCGCCGTCTCGCCTCGAAACTCCAGTTTCTTGTGGAGTGCTGCCGGGGTCTCAACAGCAGCTGCTGGCGAAGAAGAGTATGGGGTGGTTGCTGCAGAACGCTTCACGAGGCTGCATACGCGGTAGTGCAGCAGCACCAACAGATGCTGCTGTGGCTGCTAACGGCGAGTCTGTGGATGCTTGTAAGCGCGGCAGCTCCTCTTTTTGCCGCTCCGCTGATGTTCGTCGTCTCCCTCTTCCTTGCGCTGCGCTGGCTGCCGCTCTGCTGCTTCGCTTGTGCCCGTCTTGGAAGCTGCTGCCGCTGCTGCGACCACTTCGACGAGGTGCATAAACAAGCAAGCAGCAGCAGCCACAGCACCCGGACCAAAAGGAGCAGCCGCAGCACCAAGTGCAGCAGCAGCAACCAGAGCAGCAGGAACTGCTGGCGTGCTGGGGGCCGCGGCATCGCAGGAAGCAACAGCTGCAGCCACTGCTGCAAGGCCGCGGCACTTACCAGCAGCAGCAGCAGCAAGAGAGTGCTTTGCGGGAGGAGTAACAGCAGTAGCAACAACGACTACAGGGGCAACAGGTACAGAAGACATTTCTCCTGGAGGGGTAGATACGCCGGAAGCGGCAGCGACTCCCTGCGTTGCTGTTGCGAAGCTGCAGTTGACGAAGAAAGTTGCCGCTTTCCTGCTGTGTGCTTGTCTTACCGTTTCTATTGGCGCCACGTGAGAAACAGCTGCACCGCAGCAACTGCAGCAGCAGCCTCAGCAGGGGCAACAGCAACGGCAGCAACAACAGCAGTGTCAAAATCAATGAGGAGGCGAGGCACAGCTGCACCACTCGCAATAGCAGCAGTAACAGCAGTAGAACCAGCAGCAACAGATACAGCAGCAGCAGATATAGCAGCAGCAAATATAGCAGCGGCAGATATAGCAGCTTCAGATATAGCAGCAGTTAGAAAGGGGAACGGTTTCGCCAGTGCAATTGTAGAAGTACCGGCAGGATGGACACGAGGAACTGCAGGAGCACAGGGCAAAGCAGATTGGACAGCAGCAGCCCAGAGGGACGGGGCGGCAGCAGGAGAAGCAGGAGGAGAAAGTAGGACCGGCGCAGCAGCAACAGCAGCAGGAAGGCGGCGCGAAGAAGGGATACATACAGCAGAAAAAGGAGCAGGAGCAGCAGCAGCAATAGCAGCAAAAAATCGTTCTGCCGCAGCAAGGAGAACACACGCTGCCGAAGAGCGGGCAGCAGCAGCCCCGGCAGCAGACGCAGCAGATGGTATTTCGCTTCCACGACCGGCAGCGCTGCATGCGGACGCTGCTGCAGCGTATATACACCCGACGCTGCAAAAAAAGGGAGAAGCAGCGCCTTCTGCAGTTCTTCGCGCCCGTATCGCCACGGCTCTCGAACGTTCAGCTGCTGTTGCTGCTTCTGCTGCAGTTGCTGACTCAGAAGCCGCTGCTGCGACTGCTCCTTCACCTGTTGCTGCTGCTGTTGCTAGTGCTTCCCCCTCGCCTGTTCGCGCTGCTCCTGCTGGTGCGTCTCGGCTTTCTGGTCGCGCCGGTGTTGATGCCCGTAGGCGCAGAGCCCCTTGGACTGCTGCTGCTGCTGCAGATGTTCGGTGCCACGCAGCAGCAAGACGTTACAAGAGCTATCTTGTCTTTTCAAGGAACGAGAAGGAAGAACAAGACGAAGAAGCAGAAGAGAAACGCCAAAGAAAACAGAGAGGACGGGAAGAACAGGAAGAAGCCGAGCAAGCAGCAGAAGTTGAAACAGAAGGGGACGAAGAGGCTGTTGGCCGCATTCCTGGAGCACCAGTCCGACGTCAGCAAAGGGCAGCACCTCTGCGTGAAGAAGCAGCTGCGCCGCCTGGAGGGGCAGGACTTCTCGCGTGGGGTGCTGCTGCTGTGAGGGGACAGACAGAGAAAGCGCTGCAGGTGTTGTCGGTCGAGGTGCGTCTGCTGGTGCTGCTGGTGATGGGGCTGCTGCTGCTGCAGGTCGCGCTGCTGCTTCCGCCGAGTTTTGCTGCCGCATGGCCGCTGAGCTGTGGAGTTCTTCGAACCGTCGCAGGTGATGCAGCAGCCGCGGCCCTGGGCTGCTCCCCAGGCGACCCCTTCCTCAGGAGCGGCGCCTTCACAAGCGGCCACCCCACAGCAGCAGCAGCAGCACTCCGAGCAGCAGCAGCAGCGGCCTCCCTCCCAGTAGCAGCAGCAGGAGGAGTACTTCGAGCAGTGGCTGCTGACGCTGCTGGGGCCTCTAAATTCACCGACAGCGCTAGCAGCAGCGACAGCGGCACCAGCGGAGTGGCTAGCGATGGTGTAGCGCAGACTGCAACGTGGCAGAGAAATGACGTGTTCTTCGCTGATTTTGCCGGTGCTGCAGAAGACAAAATTTCTTCTCTTCCGACTTCTTCTTCTCCTCTTGTGTTTCAGTTCTCCCACGCTGCTTTTGTGGACCCTGGTGCGGCTCCTGCTTCCGCGGTGATTTCGTCTTCTGATGGTGCTGCTGCTCGTCTTCCGTCGCTGGCATCGACTTCTTCTGGTACTACCTCCGCTTTCGAAGTGGAGCCGCTGCTGCTGGCGCTGTGGAAGCTGCTGTTCGGTCCTGCCAGCAGCAGCAGCAACGACCAGTTTTCCTCCTCGGTGACTTTTTTTCTTGACCTGGTGCCCAGCTGCTTGCTGCTTGCCTTCTTGCAGCGTCTCTTGCCGCTCTTCGCTGCTGCCAGCTGCGCTCTGCAGCAGGCCGTGCAGCACTTCTCACTGCACCAGCAGCAGCAACAGCAGGAGCAGCAGCAGACGGAGACACAGCAACAACGGCGGCAAGAGCCCCACTCGCAGCAGCTGCAACGGGACCACCCGTGGAGACGAAGCTTCGAGCAGAGGGATGAGCAGCAGGAAATGTGTGCCTGCTGGGCTGGGTGTATGCATCCGCCTCGAGGACGAGCAGCAGAGGAAAAGAGGAGATCTGCTGCCTGCTGCCACCTGGAAGTGTGTCATGAGAATGTTGAGGCTACGCGTCACTATCGACGATTCTACGCAGGGAGTGGCTCACCTCCACCTTCTTGTGGGTCTGATTCGTCTGAGTCTGTTCGTGCTGCGCAAGCGAGCACATCAGGTGTACGTACACCCGCTCACAGACAAAGACGCGCGTTCGCTTGTCGGCCCTGTCCTCCTCTTCTTGCTTCTGCTGCTAGTTCTTCCTCTTCTTCTCTTCGCCTGCACACGACAGCGGAGTCAGCCGGAGCAGCAGCAACAGCACCAGCAGCAGCCAAAGGAAAAGCGACAGCAACGAAAGGGGCAGCGTCGAAAACAGCAGCAGCGACAGAAATCCCAACAGCGACAGAAATAGCAACAGCGACAGAAATAGCAACAGGAACAACGGCAACAGCAAACAGAACAGCAGCAGCAACCAGAGTAGCAGCAGTAAGGAGAACAGCAGCAGCAAGCAGTACAGCAGCAGCAAGGAGAACAGCAGCAGCAAGGAGAACAGCAGCAGCAAGGAGAACAGCAGCAGCAAGGAGAACAGCAGCAGCAAGGAGAACAGCAGCAGCAGGAGAACAGCAGCAGCAAGGAGAACAGCAGCAGCACAAGGAATCGCAGCATCGGGAGTGCTCCTGCCAGCAGCAGCCGCATGGGAGAGAGCGGGGGCTACCCCTTCCGACGCTCGTTTCTCTGGCAGGTGGTGCTACCTCTCACAGCGACACACGAATCGAGGCAGACGGCAGGCAGCCCAGTGCCGCGAAGACGGCAGCGTTTCTTCCTGTCTTTGCAGCTCAGGAAATGAAGGAGAAGAAGAGAGAGAAGGAGACGACGAAGGAAACGATGAAAACGCCGAAGAAGAGGAAGACGAAGAAGAAGACGACGGCTGTATTTTAGAGATTGCCGTCTCAGGGAGCAGCGAAAGAGAGGACGGAACAGGGAGGAAGAGTTACAGAAGCAGCAGCAGTCGCGGCGAGGAAAAGACGTCCTGGAGCGGGGAGACCGTCGAGAAGCTCCTTCTGCTGCTCGTTATTCTCACGCAGGTAAATCTGCAATATCAACGAAGTTATGGCACATCCGTGTCCACACGCCGATATGCATGCACGTAGATATACACACCTACATTTATGGACATACATGTATATACACACATATATATGTCTATACTTGCGGTCGTACACATCCATATACGTGTGGAGGGGTGTCTAGCGTCGCCTGCCTTCCCTCTCTCTGTACGTGTAAAGAAGTAGATTTATACCCAGACGGAGGTAGCAACCGGGTGTTTTTCTTCGCTGCTGCTGGCGCTGATGATCCCGCCATCTACACCTATGTAAGCATATATATGCACATGTCTATATACATATCTATATATATGTATAGATATATAAATGCAAATACATAGATAGATAGATACACAGGTAGATAGAATTGCGACTGTATATATATATATGTATGCGTGTACGCGCATACGTATATATGTATACGCATATGCATATATAGATAGGTAGATAGATAGGTACAATTGCTCTTGAATATATATGGATACGTATCAAGTTGTGCGGGCGGCGTCGCCTTCTGTTGCAGTGTTTGTGGAGAGACAAGTAGACACAAGAGATATAACAGCATGTCTCTGTCGCTGCTGCTGCTGCTGTCCTGCTTCACGCGTCCCCCACGAAGACGCGCAGCGTAAGGAACTTCGTACACTTCCGCCAGCGGTGTGATGCAGGCCTCTTCTGGCCTGCTGCGTCCCCTTCGTTGCCGGTGGCAGCAGATCGACTTGCCGTTCGTATCTTTGTGGCTCTTCTTCTCTTCCTTTTGTAGCTGCCCGTCTGCATGCACGTGCTGCGCGCCACATACATATACGTGTATGGATGTGTCGTACAAGTGTGAATATATTTCGTACGCATACGAGAAGGTAAATCTCTCTGTATGTTAAAAATGTGAATTTGCGTAAAAGGTGGAAGCTCCACATCCATCGGCGACAAATACACCCGTAGTATATATGTACACCTACGGAATCTATCTATCTATCTCTCTACATATATATGTATATGTCCACGTGCACGCGTGAAAATTTGTACATGTATGTATATACATATATATATATATATGTGTGTACACATATGTAACATCTAGACGTATATGTGTACATCCATGTACACGAATATATATATGTGGAAATAGGGGGCGGTAAGGCGAGGGGTGTTAGTGTGGCGGGGTGTAGTCGTCGTTGGAGTAGATGTGGAAGAGACCCGGGATGCAGTGGATTTTTGTCCTCGAGTTTCCGTTTTGCATGCGGAAATGTCTCAGACACAATCGCAGCAAAAAATATAAAAGTGAACAAATGTGCATCTATGCATGCATATACACCGTTGTGTGTCTGTGTGTGTGTGTGTGGCTTGATCACAATAAAAAAATACATATCCATATATGCGTATACATGTTTGTATACAAATGTGTGTGTATGTATGTGACTTGGTCGAAATGAAAGAGTACCTCTATCTATATCTATATATATGTATGCGTATATCTCTCCATATATATGTATACCTATAAATATACAGAGAGCGAGAACGAGGCATATGTACGTTCTGTACAAATATGTGTGTATATGACTTGGTCCAAATGAGTGTATATAGATATATGTATACGTACGTTTGTGTACAGATATGTGTGTGTGTGTGTGTGACTTCGTGTAGTAGAAAGATAATCTTTAAATACACAGGTTTCAGTTCAGGGAACTCTACGCATATATATATATATAAATGTAGATATATATATAGCCACATAAATATAGATATATAAATATAGATATATAAATGTAGGTATATAAATGCAGATATATAAATACATATATATGAATATAGATATATAGACAAAAGTTGTAGATATATAAATATGGCTATATAGATATATAGGTGTGGATATATAGATAGATAGATGTAGATATGCAGGCGTATATTATATAGAGATGTAGGTATAGGTAGAGAGGGAGACGGAGATTTTCTCCCAGTATACCTGTGTGTATGTGTGTGTGTATGTGTCTGTATCTCTTCATAAGTGTTTGCACTTCGACTTAGATTGATGTGCCCGGTGGATTTATGTGAATATATAGAGCGTGTAATATAGACAGAGACGCATGGCGCCATACTACCCAAGGGAGACAAATGCACGTTTTTGCTGCTAGAGAAGGTGGAGACGGGAAATTCGTCATTACACCTCTCCAAGGCTCAAACACGTAGACGCAGGTATACATACACGTATACATACATATATATATATATATATGGAAGTATATGTATAGTTGCCTACAAGCAGGTGAATACCAACTAATATATATATATTTATATTTGCCTCTGTACACGAACATATATATACATATGCGTTAATATTCATGTATACGTACGTATGTATTATAGAGCGGCAACTATTGCCATTGCAGCTAATACAAGTGCAGATAATAAAGGTAATTGAAGAAAGAAATGGCTGCAGCGCCTGCAGTCCCATACATATGTTTGTGTGCGTATGTGTCTATGCGTGTATATATATATATGTTTATGTGTATATGTATATATATATATATGTATATATATATATGTATATATAAATGTATATATATACATACATATGTATGTATCTATGTATATATATATATATATATATGTATATATATATATGTATATATATGTATATGTATATATATGTATATATATGTATATATATGTATATATAAATGTATATATATAGGAAGGGGGATAGAGAGGGACAGAGAGAGACAGACATAGATGTGTATGTGTCTGCGCATATATGCGAGCGTGTACTTGAATATATATATATATGAGTGTACGTCTATTTATGAGTATTTGTATAGATATGCAGGTATGAATATTAAGCGGCAGAGGAGAAACCGGAGTGTCGGTGGGTGTGTATGTAGACGCATCGCGGTTGGCGGTGCTTCGAGGCCGGTCAATTTGTGTACGGCCCGTCGCGGGAACTTCAACTTGGACTGCCGCACACACGAGACACAGAGAAGTAAATATCCGCACTCATAGCTTCCTGTGGCATATATATATATGTATTACGTAAGTATTCCTGGCTGCGTACATATTCCTATATCTATCTGTCTATATAAACACACATATTCATGTATGCGTACGTGCTTCTATATGCATATATATATATATATACATATGCATATAAATGCCCATGTGTGTAGATGTATCTGTGCTTCAGTGTATTTCTGTATCTATATATATATATAGAGAGAGAATACTCATGTATGCATATGTCTTCCTATATGGGTACATATATATATATATATATCCATGTGTGCAGTGTGTAGATGTATCTATAGCAGTGTATTCCTATATATATATATATATCCATGGGTGAAGATGTACCCGTAGTAGTGTATTCCTCTATGTATATATATATATATATATATCCATGTGTGTAGATGTATCTATCCTAGTGTATTCCTACATATATATATATATAAATATATATGTCCATGTTTGTAGATGTATCTCTAGTAGTGTATTCCTCTATGTATATATATATATATAATAGTGTGTGTCGAAGTGTGTATACTAGTGTATTCCTGTATATATATATATCCATGTTTGCTGATGTATCTATAGTAGTGTAATCCTCTCTATATATACATATATATATATATATATGTATGGATGCCCGTGTGTTGCTATATGTATATATAAATGTCTATGTGTGTAAATGTGTGTATAGCAGTGTATTCCTATATATATTCCAGTGTGTGCCCACGCCCATTTGTATACATATGTGTTTCACATAGTATTATTACATGCGTACATATTGCCTGCATATGTATATATTTGCGTATATTAAAAGACGACACGCGGACGTGGGTCTCTACGTATGTCCAGTCCACTACTGAGCAAAATATATGTGACGCCCGCCTACTGCCTACTCAAACAAATGTATGTGACTTCTGCTTTGCAGGAGTCATCGCCACGTGGGTGGGGCATGCGGTCGGTATCCTCCTGCGCTTCTTCCTTTTCATCATTTGTTCTAGCGGACACTTCAGGGTTATTCTTGTGCGTGTATATATATATATGTATATATAGATCGATAGATAGATAGATATACATATATAAGGGCGGGCTTACTGTCTATATCTCTCGACAAACAACTTGATACATATGCTAGTGCGCATGTATATATATATATGTTTAGCGCCTGTGTCTCCTCCTGTAAGAACAACTTGCTGCATACACCCACGTGCGTATATACGTATATATATATATATATAGTGTCTATGTACAAACAACTTGATACATACACCCACGTACATATTTTTTTGGGCAGGTGCTGGGCAAGTGTATAAGAAGTGCTGTCTGGAGTCTACATATATATATATATATATGTAACTGTGTGGATATGGGTATGTATGTTGTACACGTATATCTACGCATATATATATATATGTATATGGATATGGATATGTACCTTTATGTATATATATATATATGAGTATGTAGAGCGGTTATAAATTCAGATACATACATATGTATATATATAGCTCTATACACTTACATAGTTTCACTGTGTACAGACTTCCGCGTGCCTGCGCCGCTTTACGTATATTGTGTACGTATGTTCGTGTATATATACGAGTATGTATACCTCCTATAAATGTACATATATAGGTATACACACACACACACACTTACATATTTCTGTGTCGCACTCTCTCTCTCTTAGTACTGTAAATATACGTCTACAGTTGTACACGTTTGTATCACAGTGACCAAGTCTACCCGCGTGCGTCTAAAGCTGCCGTGCTTCTCTGCGTGTAGACCTTTCTCTCTCTGTCTGCTACCCGTAGACGCAGAAAAGACATCTCCACAGAGATGCAGCCCCACAGAAGTATTTGCATGTGCGTCCGGCTGGAAGTGTCCTTGTACGTGTCATCGGACACGCAGGCATTTTACGGCGCGCTGGCGATCCCGCTGCTGGGAACGAAGAGGATGACCCAGCTGCTGCTGCTGCTGCGGTCGCAGACCTGGACGACTGTCGCCCTGCTTGCTATGCGATTCTTCGGCTGCCGCAGCAGCGACACGGGCAGCAGCAGGAGTGGAGGGGGAGCACTTTCTGCGGCTTTTCGGTAGAGAGTGACACGCTCAGGAAGAAGACTGGGTCCGCGTGGGAAGAATCTTGCGGACGCATGGTTCAAATCAAGGTGACGGCTTCTGGCTGGCCGATGAACGAGAAGAAAGCCGTCATTGCCGAGCAGTTCATGCACGTGTGTAGGCGGTGACATCGAGAGGGAGGGGAGGAAGGGGACGCGCATTTTGCAGCCGGAGCCGTGCACGAAACTCAGACAGCCTGGGCGTACAGCCCAGAGTACACACACACACATATATGTATACTCGTGTGTACGTACGGATAAGGACATACGTGGACGTCTCTTTACGTACAAGACCGGCTGCGTGTGTGTTTCTGTATGTATATACGTCTATGTATGTACGTGTGTGTACGCCGGTGTTCGCGTGTGTTCCCGACGTTTTTAATATATAGGGCATATGTACTCCTTGTGTGTGTTGATTATATGTGTGTACAGACAGATACCACCGAAACATATGTGGAGAATGCCGCGCCCTTTTTCATGTGTGTTTACGTGTATGCGCGTGTGTGGAAGTACACGCGCGTTCCTGCGTCTGCAGGTGTCGCTGCTCCTGCAGACTCCGCGCAGCTTGCCAGACGTCAAGCAACGCTGGAATACAAGGGCACGCATGTGTGTCTAGAGAAAGTTCTTGGGCACGCGTGCGTGTCTATATAAAGGATAAAGTTCTTGTATGTCTTTGTATGCACATCTATGAAGCTGTCTGTCTCTTCATGTACGCGTACTCGTATACATACAAACCTGCTTACATACGCATAAACGTGGACAGGTCTATCTTTCGTGCGTCCGCGAGCTGAAGAGACGAATATCCACGGGTGATGCGCATACGTGCGTATCTCTCTCTCTCTCTCTACATATATATATGTATATATATATGTATTACCGATATATCTACAGACATATACGGTTGCATTTGCTCAGACACAGGTGCATATGCAAAAGGTATTACCGACATATCTACGGACACATGCGTATATCTGTAAATGCGTATATGTGTATATATATGTATCTCTACAGATAAGGATGTGTTTTTGCGGTCAAGATGCTACGCGTACGATTGTTTGTGGAGTGTCCGATTCCCTTAGCTAGTTGTGTCTCTCCGCAGGTTTATGTCTATCTACACATATGTATATCGTCCGCTGTAGGCCGACGGCCCACGAGGCGTGGCCATATTCCTTCTGAACTGCATGCCTTCCCCAGCAGCAAGCGGTCTTCACCGCCGCCGGCGCAGAAACAAGGCAGCGTGCAGTGGATGTGTACACTTCTTTTCGTAGCAAAAGAAGAGAAGCAATTGAGAGTATCTTCGCAGCGCTGCTGCGACGCAGTTCTCAGTCGCGTCTTCGTCCGCACAGCGGACAAACGGCGCCGGGTCGGGGAGCTCACCCGTGTGGCACCCCAGCGCCTGCATCGGCGTACCCGTCTCGCCACGCCAGTACATACAAATACTTCTGCGCACCGATGCGCGTGTCCACGCAAATGCACTCACGTGTACATAAACATTTATTTATACGCTATAAAGAAAGAGTGCTAAAAGCTCGAGCTATACACACATATTTGTGTCCCTGCCGAAGAACGTGCCATGCATGAAGGAGACACGAGGACACTCTAATTTATCTCTATACGTTATACACGGGAGTGCTGCACGCTATACATACACACACCTATTTGTATAGCTGTTGAATGTGCCACGTATGAAGTAAGTAGACACGAGCACCCTCTTATGATGTGAAGGCATACGTGTGTTTGCCTACGACACCATTCACACATAAAAACGAACAATGACGCTACTTCTCCAGCACTGGCACATATATATATGTACATATACATCTGCACATGTATGCATATACATATATATATATATGTACTGACGATTTTCTATTGTATCCATATACATATACGCATGGATGTAGCCATGCTACACGTACGTCCATTGACACGTACACCTGCGGACTCGAAAACACACGAGCATGTATACGTGTATGTCTACATCTCGATATATGTTTATATATTTTTCCATAGATATATTTATATAGGTCCACATACAGATGTGTGTCTGTCCACTTGTCTGTCTACATCTCGGTATATATATATATATATGTGTATACAGAAATAGATATAATTCTATATGAAAATGCGTATGTATATATGTCTATACACAGGTATGTACCTGTGTCTACATCTCCATACATATGATATATGTCTGCATATAGGTATGTGTCTCTATAGAGATCCACGCGTATACATACACACGCGCTGGGCAAGTGTGAAGTATATGGTAGATACATTGATGTGGCCACTCAAGACGCCCTACAAACGTAACAACAGCAATGAGCCTCAATGAAAGAACTGTGCACACACGAAACACGCATGCAGCTGCCACTTGTATAGACGAATACATATTATATGGAAACATACACGTATACACGCAAGTATAGATATACACATATACAATAAATATACCAATATATATATATATACTTATGCATCTAGTCAAATACGAGTACACACGTCTGTATATACAAAGAGAGACAGACAAGCAGAGGGAAGCAAAGGAAAAGAAAGCAGCACACAGGAAAATAAGATATACATAAAAGCACGTACATACGTGGGGCCACACGTTCGCAGAGAGAGCAAGTAAAGTAGAAATCTATACATACACGTATACACGCATATATACATATATATAAATACGTATGTAGAATTACTTTTGTGTGCACACACACACATAAATGTATATATACACATATGCATTCACGTTTATATATACGCATACACGTATATATTTATGTGCCTGGGCGCCAGCCCCTCCCAGGAAACGCGAAGGCACTTACACACACATACGTTTGCAGGTACCGACTCATACGTGTGGAGAACCGACCTGCGTACGCGCATATATCTCTCTAACATACCTATGTCTGTAGTATATATACATATATCCACTGTACAACACACACACATATATATACATGTATATACGTATAACATCCATACGTCCGTTAGATACATATATATATATATACACCGTACAGCACATATGTGTATAACATACATACATATGTAATACACATATATATATATATACTAATATATTCATATATGTATATGTGTGTACGTATGTATTTATGTATGTATGGATGTATGTGTATTACCCATAATTTGTACGCTGTGGGCCGTTTGAAGTGTGTCACATATAATTTTGTGGTGTAGTCTCCATTACGTATTAACGTCATAAATGTATCAATCAAAATGTATAAACCGAAGAAATATATGTTGCGCATAAATTGAGAAGATTTATACATGAAGAGGACTACTATATGTCATACAATATACACGTTTATATCTGCATACGTGCACATATATGTATACATTTGTAGAGAGTATTCATATATATACATACATATATGTATACGTGGGATTTACACATTATATATAGTCTAAATATGTATTTACATTCCACGTACATAGGCAGTGTACGTACACATGTGACATATATATGTGGAAATGCAACACGCATATAACGGAGACACACACATGTATATAGAGGCCACCATATTAGGTCAGTCGATTGAATAGAGCAGCACGTCGCCGATTTCCTGGTGCAGCTGCAAAGCAGCTTCTTCTCTGCCTAACCCTATACGTGTCTGCATATTGTAAAGACGTATACAGATTCTCCATGATATATACGTACTACATACATATAAATAGACTCTCTGTCTGCGTGTGTAATAATATGTGCGTGTATATATATGTATATACACGTACAACACTCCGCGGAGCTGCAGCAGCGACACAGCATCCTCTTCTGTATCCGCTGACACGTACACGCATAGACCTCGGCGTGCCCAGGCTCAGTCAGCAAATCTCTCAAAAGTCAATATACACATAGTCACTGGTATATATATACATATACATACATATATATATACATATATATATAATATACAGACAGAGAGAGAGAAGTTGCACCTTGGGTTACACACAGACGTATACATATATATATGTGTGTGTGGACAGATACGTACAGACTTGGAGAAAAAAGGTGCCGACCTGCCATATATATACATGCATATATATATATATATATATATATGCATACACAGAGAGAAAGAGCATGTTTCTTATATATATATATATATATGCATACATAGAGAGAACAAGAATGTTTCTTGAAGAACCTCCTCTTTCTGTGATTTCCCTCACTAAAAGACCGCGTGCAGCAATCTTTGTCTGTCTCTCTCTTTGCTCATACGTGCGGTGGCGACTGTGCCGTCGCAGCAGCGTCGCTTTACCGTTCTTAGAAAACTTTATAAATTCTTTCTTTCTCACTTCCCCTGATGACCTCGAGCAACACTTTTTCTCTCTCCTTCAGTCGCTGCAGCTGCTCTTTCCTGGATGCCGCTACAGTCCCGTAGTGCCTCACGAAGGCAGCTGCCGCGCTGCCACTGCTGCTGCCCCCCCCGCCTCCCGTCTTGCTGCTGGCGTGTCTCTGCTGGTGGGCAGCCGCCGCCGCGACTTCCCTGGCGACGAGACGCTGCTGCTGTTGCACCTCAAGCAGCTGCTGCCGCAGCAGCTTCACCGCACTGCTGCCCTTCCTCTTCTGTCTGCGCAGCTGCTGCAGCTCCTCTTCATGTTGCTGCTGCTCCTCTCTTCGAAGACGCTCTTCGGCCCCGTCGTACATATCATCTACATCGTCTTCCTCCGAGTCAAACGCGTACAGCGCCGTCCGTCTCCCTCCTTCTGTCTGCTGCCGCTTGTTGCCTCTTCCCGCCGCTGCATCAGCAGCAGCACCAGCAGCTGCAGCATCAGTCGCCTCTCCTTCACTTGCCTTTTCCTCCGCCTCCTGTGGCTCCTGCTGCGTCCCTCTCACCGACAAACCGTCAGCGCCGCTGGGCGTCCCCCTCTCCCCTTCCTTCTCCGCCTCCTGCTGCTTCTCCTTCTCTCCTCCTCTGCCCCTCTCGCCGCGCTGCAGCAGCCCTGCGGCCCGCCACTTGCTGCTGCTGCGGCCCCCCCCCAACGCAGCCGGTCTTGCTGCTGCCGCTGCCGCTGGACAGAAGAGGAGCGCGCTGCAGTCTGCGCTGCTGGTAGATGCCGTTGATCAACGCGAAGGCACCGTCGTCGGCGCCGACAGCCGCAGCAGCTGCAGCAGCGGCTGCTCCCGCTTTCCCGCAGAACGACGGCAACAAAGCGCCCTCTGCGTACTGCCACGCTGCAGCAGCGCCTCCTTTCCCTCCTCCGCTTCCAGCAGCACCAGCAGCAGCACCGCCGCTGCCGAGCCGTTGCTGCTGCTGCTGTCGCTTCCCCACACGATGCTGCCGCTTCTTCTCTGCTGTCTCCAGCGATGCCGCGTCATTTATGTAGTCCAGGGACAGACGTGGAGGCAGCACCCTGCCAAAACATTTACACGCAGAGAGACACAGCGAGACACGGACAGAGACACAGAGATAAAGGGCCAGCGAAGAAATGCCAGAGGCCTGCATGTCGCTTGCACAAGGTCAGCAGATGGCTGCCTGAGGCGGAAGTCCACTCCAAGCCGAATCTATCGAAAGTGAGGCGGAAAACGAGAAGTAGACACAGACGCACACACACATACACATATACATACAAATAAGTAGGACAGAAGGCGATATATTATACATCTGTGCTGAACAAAATGCGACCCAAGTCAGAGAAAGGGAAGAGAAATTTATTCACCGTTGAGGCACGTGAACGTCAACACACTCGAAGGAAACATCCCTCTTCAACAGCCACCTCCATCCGCTTTGCTACGCGCCCAACTTGACACGCAAAATACATATCCGCATACATATATACATGCATACGTATATACATACATACATATATACATACATAGATACATACATACATGTTTACACACACATATATATATATAGAGAGAGAGAGAGAGACATATATATACATACATATATACATACATATATACATACATATATATACATACATATATACATACATACATACATATATACATACATACATACATATATACATACATATACATATATATACATACATATATACATACATACATATATACATACATACATATATACATACATATACATATATACATACATACATATATACATACATACATATATACATACATACATACATATGTACATACATACATATATACATACATATATACATACATATACATATATACATACATATACATATATATACATACATATATACATACATACATATATACATACATGCATGTATACATACATACATATATATATACATATATATATACATACATATATATATGCGTATGTATCTGAGGTTCTTCGTTGAGCAAAAGATATATATATGTACGTGTTCAGCTTGTACTGGAGAACCTACGCATATACAGATACACCTTGTATAACAGAGACATCGTTACACACGTACATATACATCCCGCTTGGAATGAAGAAACTACACATACATACGCATACCATGTCTACATGAGTAGAATACAACAATATAACGATATATATATATATTCTGCACGTGCTGAAGAAACTTTATCTACGCATACAAATATTTAGACATTTACGTAGAAGTTTCTTCGGTGAACAACACAGATAGACATTTCGATACGCATATATGTACGCATATATATCCACCCTCTACTAGGGAAACGACCTAACATAAATATATGTACATACATATATATACGCATACGTGTACAAGTCTCTCCCCTGGACAACACAGGTATATATACATATATATATAGCATGGAATACAGAAATTATACATATGTATATATGCATATATATATATATATACATTTATATATATATATATAGCATGGAGTACAGAAATTATACATATGTATACATGCATATATATACATTTATATATATATAAATATATAGCATGGAGTACAGAAATTATACATATGTATATATGCATATATATACATTTATGTGTTTATCGAGAGAGGTTCTCGGTGTACGTTGATATAGGTTTACATACATCAATGCGTTGAATACTTCGCATATATACGTGCACATGTGCATGAAAATATATGTCCATACAAGATACATTTATGAATATATAGGACACAAATACATACCTAGGTATATATATATATGTGTATATGTACAAATACATAGAATAGATCTGTGTGTATATATATGTCTACAGAGAGAATGCGCGAATGAGACAGAGAGAGAGAGAGAATACAAAGATATACAAATATCTACCAATATATTAAATATATATATATATATGTACACACAGAATAGCAGGCATATATATATATATATGTGTATCTATAAATATATGGAATACATATATAGAGAGAGAGAGATACAGACGATAAATGTATAAGTGTGTGAAAACGGAGGAAAGTAGTGATTCTTACCGGATCCCCAAAGGGTTGACGAGCGCAGATATTGGCGGCTCGCCGTTTCCTTCGACTTCCTCGTCCCTGTGCTGCGCCTTTCGAAAGTGCTGCTCATGCGCTGCTGCTGCTACGTCTTCTAACTCCCCCGCAGCTGCTGCTCCTGCTGCAGCTGCTTCTTCCGCTGCTATCGCTGCAGCCTCTCGCCTTCGCGCAGCTTCTCTGGCAGCCCATGCACCCCATCGATCTTCGCGGTCCCTGCTGCTGCCGCTGTGGCCAGGCCCGTCCCCGGTCGCCTTCTGCTCCTCTTCCTCGCTCTCCGCCTCTCCGTCTGAGTACAAGCCCCTTTGCCTGGCCGTTGGCTCTCTTCGCTGCTGCTGCGGTTGCTGCTGCTGCTCGAGGATCCTCGTCTGCAGCACCTTCTCTTCTCGCGGCTGCTTCTTCTGCTCCTCCCTTCCCCGCTGCTCTTCTTCTTCTTTTGCTTGCTGCCGTTGCCTCTCCTTACGCTGCAGCAGCATGCTGGCTCTCTGTCGCTTTCCCAGACATTCGCCTGCCCGGTACCCGCTGCGTTGCATTATCTTCAGCCCCACCCCACTAGTATATAACATCCAGCAGCCGAAGTGGCTGCTGCTGCTTAGCGGACAGTCTTCTTCTTCTTGCTGCTGCTGCTGCTTCTTCTTCTGCAGGCCACCAAAAGAAGAAGAGGAGGAAGTGGGCTGTCCGGCCGTCGGAGAACTTCTTGAAAATTTCCTCTGGCTGGCGGAGTTTTTTCTGCTGCCGGCGCGCCAGATGCGCTGCTGCAGAACTTCTTCTTCCACACCCAGCAGCAGACTCAGCTGCTGCAGCTTCCTCCGCTGCGCGCTGCTCAGGACCATGCCCGCATCTCCAGTCTCACTTTCTTGTTCTTCTCCCTCCTCTTCGCTGCTGCCACTGCTGCTGCTCGAACTCCTCACGCTGCTGTCTGTTTCTTCTTCGGCCTCCGCTTTTTTCTGGTCTGCAGCTGCTGCTGCGTCAGTTTGTTGCTGCTGCTGCAACAGCACGCACCCTCCTCCCGAGTCACCACCTCCCTCTCCGCGTCTGCTGCTGCTGCTCTCTCCCCTGCAGACGACTTCGAACTTCTTCTCCTGTGCTGCTGCTGCTGCTTCTTCCCTTCCGACTGTTGCTGCCCTTACTGCTCTTCCGTCTGCAGCTGCTGCTCTGTCTACCCCTGCAACTCCAGCAGCTGCAGGGACGGCGCCAGCAGCAGCCTCCTCTGCCAAACAACGGCGCTGCGACCCGCCAAGCGCCCGCTGCGCTGAAGAAGCAGCCGCAGACCCAGAGCAGCAGGTCGGGTAAATCTGGTCAGCACGTACGAGCGCCAGACGCTTCCTACCGCTGTTCTCCCTCATAAGCCTTTCACAGCACTTTTCTTCTTCTTTTTCTTCTTCTTCTTCGTCTTCGTACAATTTGACCCGCGCGTAAAATGTCCATTCCGCTTTCTCCCCTGCAGCAGCAGCTTCGATGTCATCTGCCACCGCTGCTGGTGCTGCTGCTCCTTCTCCTCCTTTTCCTCCTCTGCCTCCTCTTCCTTTTCTCTGCTGCTGCTGCGCCCAGGGGAGTCCGCCCTTCGCGTGTAGCTGCTGCGCAGGCTGCTCCTCGTCCTCTTCCTGCGGATACGGCTCCTGGTCACGAACCAACGTCCCATATCCCGGCTGTTCCTGCTGTTGCTGTTCAACCAACAGTCGCCCGCATCTTCGCTGCTGCTGTTGCTGCTGCTGCTGTTGCCGCAGCGCAGGTCTCCGTCGCTTGCGGAGGGCCTGCAGCAGCGTCGCCGGCTGCCACAGCGCTCTCCCCGGCAGTCGCACCATCACCGCCTGGTGGCGCCTGAAGTGGCTCGCCTGCGTGCTGCTCGAGAGACACTCGTTTCTGCTGCTGTTAGACAGGCATGTTGCCTTGGCACTCGTCAGTGTGTTGCTGGGGGTCTTGCTGTTGCTGCCGACAGCGACGAATCCTTCACCCTGCCGCTGCGGCTGCTGTCCTGTTCGCAGCTGCTGCTGCTCTGCTGGCTGCTGCTGCTGCTCTGCTGGCTGCTGCTGCTGTAGGAGCAAGTGCTTGAGGGCCTGCCTGCTGCTCCACCGGACGAAGCACACGTCAGATGCAGGGACGTAGTAGCCGTGGGAAAAGCGGCAGCTAGAAGAGTAGGAGCATGCACTCTCCACTGCTGCAATCGAAGAAATGAGGCGTCCCTCCTTCTGGTCTGCGGCTTCAGCAGCAGCACCGCCTGCTTCTCCTGTTGCTGCTGCGCCGGCTTCTCCGGCTCCTGCCGCGCCTTCTGCTGTTGCTGCGCCTCTTGCTGCCACTGGCAGGGCGCAGCAGGGTCCAGCAGCAGATGGGGCACCGGAAGCAGCACCACGAGCACAGGCAGCAGCAGGAAATGGAACAGCAGGAAAACCAGCGGCAACAATATGATCTGCTGTTCCGACAACTTGCAGGCCTGACCTCTGCGCGACGACCGCAGCGACGGCAGCTTCACTTGCGACTGCGACAGCAGCGTCGCCGCGACCTCCGGCAGCAGCGCCAGCAGCAGCGCCAGCAGCAGCAGAAGCCGCAGCAGCAGCGCTGGCGACAGGAGCAGGACCAGCAGCACCGGGAGCCGTGGGAGCAGCAGCAGGTGCAACATACGCAGCAGCGCTAGCTACAGGAGCCGTAGGCGCACCAGCTTCTGCCCTACAGATAATTTGGTGAAGAGTCGCAGCAGAAGAAAGGGTGAAGCGCATGAGAGACCGGCAGGGAATTTCTTCGGGAAACGAGGGGCAGAGATCCACTACTAGCAGCAGGAACAAATGGGGCTGACGGTTGCTGCCTGCCACTTCCATCTCCTGCAGTTGCTGCTGCGACTTCTCGCCTTCCTGCGACTTCTCCGCTTGCTTCTGTCTCTGCTGCTGCTGCGGCGGCTCCCGCTCTTGCTGCTGCTGCTGCATCTCGCGCTGCTCGTGGGGCTGCTGCTCTTCGGTCTCTTCGCGGAAACAAGCGGCAGCCGACGCAGGCGAGGACAGAGCTGCAGCAGCAGCAGCAGGACTCGAACAAGAAGCAGCAGCAGCCGCAGGAGAGACAGAACGGGTGCTACGACTTCTCGTCTCTGCTGCAGCGGACGCGGTGCCCGGTTTCGTCGCTGCAGCGGGGGAGGCTGCAGCAGCAATGGCACTTGCTGCCAGAGAAGTTCTTCTCGGCTGCTGTTGCTGCGTCTGCTGCTGCTGCAGAGGTTTACTACGCTGTTGGACAGGTGTGGGGCGCCACCTGAGCAGCACCGCCCGCTGTCGCTGCTGCAGCAGCTGCTGCACTTCTGTTGCCCGCTGCACGACTGCGTCTTCTGCTGCTGCCGGGTCTGAGCTTCTCCACCCCACCTGATCCTGCCTGCCACAGCCGGAGGCCTGCTCTCTTGCTGCTGCTGTTGCTGC
>KL647290.1:1238909-1403755 GCA_000727475.1 Sarcocystis neurona | reverse complement strand
GCTGCTGTTGCTGCTGCTGCTGTTGCTGCTGAAACGGTAGCTGGTGCTTCTGCTTGTGCTGCTGCTGTTGCTCTTCGTCTCGCTCCTGCCGTTGTCAACGATTCAGCAGCACGCGGAGCCTGCAGCAGGGCTCGCGCGAGCCCGAGGCGCCACGTGACCTTTCCGTCCTCCTTCACGAGTGGGAAGACGCACAAATTACATGCAGCAGGCGCTCTCTGTTCACGCGTCGCGCTGCTGCTGCTGCCGTTGCGACCACGTGAAGGCGCGGTGTCCTCCGACACAGCAGCTTCTTCTTCTTCTGAGCAAGACATGCTTGAGCAGGACGAACTTGAGTCAAGCTCCACCCCACACGTGTCCTGCTGCTGCAGCTGCGCGGCGGCCTCTGCTGCCGCAGCCGCTTCTACAGCCGGCTGCCACCCCGTCCCGCCCATCCCACTAGCGCTCCTGCTGCTGCTGCTGCTGCTCGTGGAGCTGCTACTGGTGCTGCTCATGGTGGCGCTGTCACCGCTGCTGTCGCTGTTTCTTCGGCTGCCGCGGCTGCTGCTCCTGCAGCTCGACGAGCTCGGTCCACGCACCGGAACGCCCGTACTACTGCTGCTGCTACTGTAGACGCATGTGCCGCTAGAGCCGCTGTCGCCCGTGCTGCCGCCATCGTTGCTGCTGGTGCTGGGCGGGCTTTCGCCTGCCTGGCAGGTGGGGGGTGTCCCAGCAGCTTCAACTCTGCGCTGCGCATCTGCTGCCGCATCTTCTGCTGCGACTTCTCCTCCTCCTGCGGCAGCAGCAGCACCATCCCCGGGTTCCCCGTACTCCGCAACGAGAGGCTGCAGCAGCGTCCTCACCTGCAGCAGTTCCTCTTTCGCCGTCTGGGCAGCCGCCAGGGCGTCGTGGATCTGTTGCACCACTGCTGCTGCTGCCGTGGGGTCTCTCTGCAGCTGCTGCAGCACTTCCTTCAGTTCTCCTTCCTGCTGCTGCAGTTCCTTCAGCTGCTGCTCGTACGCGTGCATCGCTGCTTGTACGCTCTCGGCACCCTGCAGCTCCTCCGGTCCTCCCTCTCTCGCCCCCTGCTGCTGCTCTTCTAGCGCCTTCTCCTGCTGCTGGTGCTGCTCGACTGTCTCAACGGCGACGCGCAGAGCTGAAGCAGCCGCCTCTTCACTGCGAGCCGCCATCTTCCCTTCCTCTACGAATTTGTATCTATTTAGACAGTCCTCTGCTACTGCTGCTCCTCACGCTGATATATGTTCGTATTTAGACAGTCCTCTGCCGCTGCTGCTGCTCCTCATGCTGATATACTCGTCGTATTGCTGCAGCTGCTGCTGTTGGTTCTGGCCCAGTGGCGACTTGCTGCTGCTGGGACGACAGCTAGGGCCTGCAGTTGTCACTCCATCTCCTGCTGCTGCGCCTCCTCCTCCTCCCGTTGTCGCTGCTGCAGGCAGGAACGGAACCGTTGCTGCTCGTGTTGCCGTCCCTGCTACGGTTTCTGCCCGTGCTGGTGCTCCCCCTGTTGCTGCTGCTGCTGCTGTGGCTCCTGCGGTTGTTGCCTCTGCTGCTGCTGTCGCTCCTGCGGTTGTTGCCTGCTGCTGCTGCCGCTGCTGCTGCTGCTGCGGGTGGCGGTGCCGCTGATGCAGCAGAGCGGCGTGTACAGCAGCAGAGCTAGCGCCTGCCGTCGCTGCGGCACAGCACCAAGAGCGCCGCAGCAGCAGCTGGGTGTAGCAGCGAAGCTCGTTGAGAGCGAGCGACAACTCCTTCACCAAGTACGGCTCTCTCGGCTGTGCTGCCGTAGCCACTACAACCACCAGAACCGCCACAACAGCGGCAGCGGTCGCGGCTGCAAAACAGCATTAGCAGCAGCTCCGGCCAGCGAAGTAGCACCTACCGCAGCAGCGTAAGCATCGACACAGACGAATATATATATATATATATGTATATTTGTCCAGCGGCTCGAAGGAGACCCCAGACATTGTGGAGGCAGCAACAGCAGCACGAGCACCCGCAGGAGTAGCGCTGCTGTGCCGGTGAACAAGATTAAGAATACGTCGCCTCCGTTCCGCCGCTGGGGCAGGAGCGGAGAGACTCCCTGCACGAGTGGCAGCAGCTCTGCCGAGGCCACACGTAGAGCAGCAGCACTGCAAGACAGTACTCTGCTTGAGAGTCCAAGAAGAATTGTAGAAGTGGCGAGAACTCCTGCTAAAGCGTCATCCTGACGGCGTAGTGTGCTGCTGCTGCCGGCAGCAAGTGTCGCCGGCAGCAGCGGCTGCAGCAGGCAGACGTGACAGCAGCAGACACGGCAGACGCTGCTCGTGGAATGACGCCCCGCAAACTCTGGGTAGAAAACGAAACACAGCAGCAATTTCGCTGTCGCAGAATTGCCTGCCTGCCTGCCCGGCTGGTGGACACGGAACAGTGCGCAGGCTCCGGCACCTGCTGCGGCAACCTTGATGCGCTGGGCGCGGCAGCACACGGCGACAACAGCAGCAACGGCAGACAACAACAGCCACAAGAAGGGAACAACAACAACGCCAGCAGCAGCAGCATCAGCTAATCGCGGTTGGTGAGGCTGGGCGGACTGCCTGAGTTGCTTGTGATCCGCGCAGCGCTCTGCTCCTGGGCACGCATGCGGCGTCAGCGCGCGCATGCACTACCGGAGCAGCCCCCGCGCAACTGCAGCATCAGCAGCGCCCGCTCGTGTTCTGTTTGCTGACAAGCCACACCCACCACGTCTACAGAAAATAATACGTGATCCCATGTGTGTATATATATGTGTGTAAAATATATATTTGGAGGAAATATCTGTATAGGGACTGCTGAGTGCCGTTGCGTGTGGTCGTGGGCTGGTCCACTTTCGTGCTGCATTGTTCACGCCGCGTTGATCGTGCGGCTGCACGGTCTACGACCGCCGTATGCGCTGCTCCCTCTGTTTCTCTGGCAGAAGCGAACTGCAGTAATTGTTGTGCCGCTGCAGCGCTGGCGTGGTGGAATTCCGTTAGCGCGACGCCTCCGCAGGTTTCCTCCGCTAATACGGGATATTGAGCCCTTGCGCGTCACCGCGCCCCAGCAGCAGCAGCACCGGCTGCTGCAGCGGCACAGCCAGCGCGCAGAAAGCCCATCCAGCAGCAGCCAGCCACAAGCGCGCCCCCGGCCGCAGCCGAAGCGTTCCTGCCGCAGAGTTCTTTAATAAAGCTGCGCGCGTTGAAGAAGTAACGGCGCAGTTCGTGATAGTGCCCACCTAAGCCTCGGCAGCGCAGGCGGCAGGCAACAGCGCAGACGCCGCCAGAAAGAGGAGGAAGAAGGGGAGAAGGGGACGAAAGCGAGGAGACGGACAAAAATACGAATCCGAGAGAAGAGAAGAGACGAGAGACTAAAAGCAGAAGGAAGGGAGGAAAACCGCAGGAGAGAGCGGACAGCAGAAGAAGAACTGGGCAGCAGAAATTGCAGCAGGAAGATACGCGCTGCAGCTGTGTCGCTGCGACCGAGCCAAGGATTCTCCCCTTTACATGAAGCTCGATAACTTCCGCCTGCTGCGCATCCCAGCGCAGCGGGACTCTCCGTTCTGCTACGAGGTGCGCGCCCCTGCTGAGTCTGCTGCGTACACGCACTTCCCTCTGCTGCTACTGCTGCTTCTATTCAAGGGCTCCTCCTTGCCGCTGCTGCTGGTTTTGTGCTGCAGTTGCTCCGCGCTGCTGCTGGTGATAGTCACCTGCTGCTGCTCTTGAGCTGCTGCTGCTGATTTTGAGCCACTGCTGCTTATCTCGAGCGACTACCGCCGCTGATCTCGAGCGACTACCGCTGCTGATCTTGAGCGACTACCGGTGCTGATCTTGAGCGACTGCTGCCGCTGATCTTGAGCGCCTGCTGCTGTTGCTGATCTGCTGCTGCTGCGGGGGGTGACGTGACGACTGAAGTTGCGCTGCTGCCTTCGTTGCTGTTGCGCTGCTGCTGTGCAGCTGGCGCGCTGCCTCTCTTTTTCTGCTGCTGCTGCTGAGGTGGTGGCTCCGCGGAAGAGCTGCGTAGGTGGCGCCGCTGCGCCCGCTGCTTCTTGCATGCGCGAGCGCGCGCTGCAGCTTGTCTTCTCCCCCGATCCTCTGGCCCCGCGCGTCAAGTCGTCGTGTTCGACGGCAGTTGCGTGTCTGCTGCCGCTGCTGCACCGCGGACTGCGCAGTGCTGGTTTGCTGCCACTGCCCGTCTCTCCCCCCTCTCTCTGTCTCTCCACAGAGACGCAGAAAACCGCGTCGCGCAGTGCGCATCTACGGACACACACGCGTCCCCCACGCATAGCTGTACAAACTTTCATGTGTAGAGAAATGTAGGTAGATAGAAGTGTATATAATATGCTTGTTGAGGCAGCTGGGCCATGGGGAAATGAGCCGCTGTCACGTGTGTGTGTGTGGGGCGGGGTGTGGCACTTTGCAGGTGCTGGTGGCGCAGCAACAGCGACCTTCGCCGGGGTCCGGGAAGACGAGGAACAGCAGCAGCAGCAGCGACGGCTCCTTCTCGTCCTCCTCCTTCGCGCCCGCGGGGACAGCGTGCTCTCCAGCAGAAGCAGCAGCAGCAGAAGTAGCAGCAGAGGCGGCAGCAGCAAGGACGCTGTTCATGACGCATGCGCCCGTGGCGCTGTCGCTGAAGCGTCTGCAGCAGTTTCTGCAAGACCTCGCAGGGGGCTCCGCTGTTCAAGCCGCCCAGGAGAGGGTCGTCTGTCGCCTGGTGCCCAAGGCCGCTCGCTCTCTTCTCCCCGATGCTGCTGTAAATTTCTCTCTCTATATGTATACACACACATACGTATATGTGTAGAAATGCGAGAGCTACGTATATACGTGGGAAGTGCATGCAAAGGAGCGCATGCATTTGCGGGAAGGGACGCAGAGCGAGACGTAGCAGTCCCGTAGATTTCTCGGAGGGGAAGCTTCAAAGTTAATAATTTCTTCTTATCGAACTGCAGAGAAAAGCGACGCCCGTAGCTGCCGATGCTTCTCCTCTCCACGTCACATATCACCACGACCTCCGATACTGCCTGCGCCTCCCATCTGCCTGAGTCTTCATATTTGCAGGCATACACGTATATATACATTCATATGTTATATTTACGCGTATATGTATACATGATATGTATATGTGTTCATATGTGTGCGTGTATATATATATGTGTGAGTGTATACGTATATGTCTATATGTGTTCGTGTGTGTGTGTGTGTATGGGTATATGTGTATGTGATCGTATGTGTACATACAACTATCCACGGCTATGTATATATATACGTATCTGAATTTATATGTGTATGGGTGTTCATATGCGTATATATGTATGGATGTGTGTTCATATGTGTATATCTGTGTGTGTATGTGTGTGTACGTATGTATATATATGCGTATATGTTTTCAAATGTATGTATACATACGTATATATACATACGTGTATATATGTATATAACTGTTCATACAAATGTATGTGTGTGTAGGTCTATACGAATACGTGTATATATATGTATACGTATGTATATGTCTACGTATGTGTGTACATATACATGTGTATATATGTCTATATGGACACATATATATCTCTTCACAAGCCTATACTGGTAGTGTATATATATATATTTGTGTGGACGTGTATATATATATATGTATGCATGTGAAGAGGTGTGGGGCGTTGTGATGCGCGCACGCAATGTGTGTGGCCAACCCGACTTTTTCTTTTGAAATTTGCTGCTGCTGTGGGCGTGGTGTGGGGTGTGTGCTGCAGAGCCGCATAGCAGCCGGTGCGGCAGCAGCTGGGGGAGCGACGGTCGTCCGGCTGCTGTTTTTTGTCTTCGACTCTCCTGCTGCCGTTGCTGCTGTTCTCGCCTCTGCGCGGCCGCTCGCAGAAGCCGGCGAGGCTCGCGGTCGCCGGGCCGCTGCAGCCACAACAGCAGCAGCGACAGGAACGGCAGCAATTGACGGTCCACTGCCGCAGCGGATGCTGCCGGGCCCGTTCATCCCTTTGCGCGTCACGCGGCTGCAGCAATGGATTGAAGAAGCAGCGGCCTGCATCAGGACTCCCGCCGCCTTGCAGCAGTACGTCCGTCCTCACAAACGCTTCAACTGTGCTGCTGCTATTGTTGCTGCTGCCTGAGCCGGCGACTGCACGACGCCTGCTGCTGGTGTGGCTTCACCGCTACTCATTTGAGTGGCGTTCTGTCTTCCTCCTCTCTGCATGCTTTTCCGGCCGCTGCTCGTCCTCCTGCTGCTGTTCGTCCTCCTGCTGCTGGTGCTCCTGCAGCTGCTGCTGCTCGTCCTCCTCCTACTGCTGTGTGCTGCGTCTCCCCCTACAACGCTGCTGCTGCTGCCCTGGAGTCCAAGCACCCGCGGGCCTTCTTCGCGGCTTTGCGGCTCCTCCTGCCGCTGCTGCTGCAGGGCTCCTGCTGCCAGACAACGCTGCTGCTTCCCCCCCGCCTCCCGCTGCGGCTTCTGGGGAGTGCCGCTGCCACTCCTGCCGCCCGGATGCTTCCGTTCCATGCTGCTGATGTGCTGCTGCGGCGCCCCGGTGCTGCGGTACAGCCGTGGCCTCCTTGGTGCTTTTCTTCCTCTGTCTCTTCGCAGCAGTTCGTGCGCTCTCGAGAATGCTGCCGCTTTTTCTTCGTGTGGGGCTGCAGTCGCTCATTCGCAGGTGCCGCCGGGCTTCTGCTGCTGCGGCGGCGGCTGTGTGGGCAGAGACCCCAGCGTCTCACTACACAGCTGCCACGACTGCAGCACGTCTGCATGGATTTGCCTCTCTTTCCCTTCCCAAACAATTTTGCTCTGCGGTGACAGTCGCACAGACGCGCGGGCCTCGTGTAGTACACACGTCGACTTCTATGGACATCTACACTTCTATTCATATACCCAAACCGCATTCAAGTATACAGCAGTACTTTAATACGTGCCACCTTGCTGTACTACGTGTAGCTACCTTCGTCGCGATGTCTTCTACACTTGTATCTATTCATGTACCTATGCGTACGTGTAATATGTGTAGGATTACTGTCCTAGGTGCCTTCTTGCTGTTGCTGCTGCTGGCAGCATGTGTGACTTGCTGTAAGGGGTCCAGGAGGACTGCCTCTGTGCCGTGGCAACTGCAGGGGGGGGGATGTGGGCCGCATGCAGCGACGCTCACGACTTCCCTCGTATGGGCGCGGGACCCCCGGGCGCCTTCCCCGCGCCTCCACACACAAGCGCCATTTTATGTGTGGAATTCGAGCTTCACAATTCTTGGTCCGTATGTGTACATACATATATATGCACACACGTTTGGGGGTGTACATATATATGTATATGTGTGTGAGTAAGTACATATATGTAAGAACGTAGATATACAAAAGTACGTATAACAGTCTATATTTGTACGTATCTATACGTGTGTGTATGCGAATGCAGGTATACACGTATATATGTATATCCGTATCTGGGAACAGCAGTATCTCTGTACATATTTATATTCATCCTCGTACCACCGCAAAGGCGCAGCAGGACGTGGCCTGGCCGACGGTGAATGTCCCGCGCGCACAACGCAGGCAGAACCGCACGTGCATGCAGACACGTCGAGTTTCCGCACGTGAACGGCAGTCATCTCCTGCGGCCCGTCTCCACGTATGTGTGTAGATGTATTTAATATTTTACATATAAAAGATATACGAAGCGTGCGCATATATATATATATGCATACGAGTGTCGTACACTATACATATATATATATACACGTTGATGTACGTCTATGTATAGGGATGTGTGAGACTATATATATATATAAGTAGGAGAAATACGAAGCGGGCGCATATGTATGTATACGAGTGTCTTAGACCACACATATATATGTATATACGTAAATGTACGTGTATGTATAGGGATGTGTAAGACTACATATATGTATGTGTGTGTAGGCGTATCTAAATTTTACATATAGAAGAGATACGAAGCGTGCGTGTATATATGTATACGAATGATGTAGACTCTACATATATGTATATATATACGTAGATGTATGTCTATGTATAGGTGTGTTTAAGATTACACATGTTAAAGAAAATATGACGCCTGCACATATGCATGTGTAGGGGTGTTTGAGGTTACATTTGTGGAGAAATTTGTGCTCAGCTACTGCGGCGACTGCCCTGCTGGCTGGTGCGTGTGTACATCTCCACGCGGTATAGTTGTGTAGTTGTGTGGAGCGACGCTGCAGAGAAGTGGACCGCTTCATGACGGAGTACGACTTGAGGAAGCAGCTCGAGCGGCAGCAGCTCAAGCACCGGCAGCAGACGGATGAGGAAGGTTTTACGCTGGTCACGAGGTGAGGAACAGCAACGCAGGGAAGCCCAGCAGCCGCTGCAGTGCGCGGGTCTCCTGCTCAAGAAGTCTTTTCGTTGCAGTAGGAGTACTAGCAGTGGGAGGATTAAAAGGGGGAATGGTAGGACGGAGGAGGCGAAGAAGACGACGAGGCGGAGGACGTGCCTGTACGTCTGTTGGGCGACGGGACCACCCTGCGGACTCGCGCGGTTTCGCCGCACCACGAGCGACGTCAGACCAGCCTCCGCAGTAGCCGCAGGGTTTGTACAAGTAGGAGGAGGAGCAACAGCAGTAGGAGGAGTAGTAGGAGGAGGTGTGGTAGTAATAGTGGTAGTATTGGGGGCAGTGGCGACAGTAGTAGGCGTAGTAGCGGTAGTAGCCTTCGTAGCACCAGTTGCCGCAGCGATCGTCCTGGGGGTCGCAATAGATGTAGAACAAACAAAGGTATACAAACCATAAAATGTACGAAGATACACATATACATATATATATTGAATAGTCTATGTATATATATATATGTAAACTGTAGGATGGCAAGAGTCGTCTGGTGATAGTAGTATTACAGGAAAGCAGTAGTTGTCTAGAGATAGTAGGACTGGTAGGGGGAGGAGTTGTGCGGACGTTTGACGGGGGAGAGGCACGGGAGTCGTTTCAACAGCGATGGCAGTGCCAGTGAGAGTCCTGCTGGAGAAATTTCGGGGCCGGTACACAGAAGGAGACGGTGAAGAGGGACGGACGAAAAGGGAAAGGAAAGGAGGACGGAGAATAAACGAGAAAAATGGGGACGAACAGAGCAGCAGACAGAGCGAACGCGTAGCAGGTGTGGAGGTGACCGGAAAGTCGCGGGGGGAGGAGGCGGGACAGGGATGCGGATGACAAGGCCCGCTTGGTGATCCTCGCAGCAGAGTACGCACCCGGTCCTCCACGTGCTTCTACATACTTAGATGTACGTATATATATATATATATATGTATGTATATACGCGCATGTGTGTGAATGGGTGTATGCATGGAGAGTGTCATATATACGTAGGTCAGTCTCTGTGTCTGTGTGTGTATTGCCGTTGCGTGAGGTGGTGGAAGGAATTTTGCAGAAGAAGAAACGACATCGTTCGGTAGACAGAGGAGGGCGAATATAGAATTAGCGCAGGGGACGAGGCAGAGGGCAGGATTAATCGGTCGCCCGTCGAAGAAGTTACTGCTGCCGTGCCCCGGGCGCAGCCAACATCGCCTGAACAGGCGGTTCACTGCAGCAGCATCTGCGCTGCGGGTCCGGCGCATGTGCGGGTGCGAAGGACAGAAGCGCGAAGCGGCACAAGTTTGCAGTTGCGCGTGGGGTCACTTCTTCTACTGTTATCGTATGTGTGTGTATGTGTGTGTTTATACCCATATATGTATAGATATGTACGTTTCCCCGCGGTTGGCGAGGAGGTAATTGGCTAGCTGCGTCTGCCTCCCGGCGGAGGGCGCTGCTGCGGCCGGTGTTGCGGTAGACTCTCCAGCGTTGCTTGGAAGGTGACAGACTGCACCCGCTCGAGTTGCGCGTAGCAGAAAGCAGGGGTCGAAGACGAACAAGAGGCAGAAGGAGGAAGAGGAGAAGAAGGAGAAGAAAGTTGAGGAAAAGGAGTCCAAGAGGTAGATAGCAGAAGAGAAATGGGCGTAGAAGAGCAGGGGGAACAGAAGGCAGTGGAGAACGTAGAGAGCTGCAAAGGAAGATAGCAGCTGTTGAAGTCGTTCACAGAGTGAAGACGAGTGCAGCTCAGGAGTTTGACCGAAGGAAGAACGGCTTTTCTGCTGCAGCGTCGTGCTGCAGGTGTAGTTCTTCTGTTCCCGTGTGCTGCTGTTGATGCCTGTCTGCGTCTCGCTCATCGCTGCTGCTGCTGCGTCTACGCGGTTGCTTCGGCGTTATTCCCCCGGGAGCCGCATTCAAAGTGGGTATCTGTGGGTCGGCTGCTGCCGGTACGTAGCTGCTGGTTCGTGACAACGGCTGCTGTACTATTATTCACTGCCACGTGGGCGTGATAGTTGCGCCTTTTACTGCGGTGGGTGCAGCTGCTGTAGGTTTCCCGCTGCTGCATCAAGTTCATCTCTCCGATGCGTATCCACTGCCCTGCGGCGACGTGCTGCAGCGGCGACTGCGCACGTTTCAAGGGCAGCACCTCTTTCTCGGTTACTGCTGGAGCATATGTGCTGCCGGTACTTCTGCCCATATACTGCCGCTACTGCAGTGTATGTGGTGCTGGTACTGCTGCCTGTGTGGTGCTGGTCCTGCTGCGTGTGTGCTGCTCGTGCTTCTGCCTATGTGCTGCTGGTACTGCTGCCTATGTGCTGCTGGTACTGCTGCCTATGTGCTGCTGGTACTGCTGCCTATGTGCTGCTGCTCCTGCTGCTAACGTGGTGCTTCCGCGGCTGCGTATCTGCCTCTGCAGGCGCTGCGTGGCTGCCGCTGCGTAGGTGCGTCTGCTGCTGCTGCTGCGTGACTGTTGGGCTGCTGCATTTGTGTGCGGTGCGGTGGGGGGTGGTGCAGCGCCGGAGCGACAGCAGCAGATGGGACGACATTCCGCAGCGTGCGAAGGAGAGAGGCAGCGAGCGCCGTAGCTGCTGCTGCAGCTTCCTCGCGGAGTGCTGCAGCGGCCGCAGCAACAGGCGAGAAAGCGGAAAATTTGTTCTTCCAGCAGCAGGCCACCGCAGGCCGGTACGTCGCAGGAACGGGTTTCCTGAGTGAAGCTGTGCAGCGCAAGAAGAAACGCAAGGGCGGCGTGGAAGACGATTTCTATCGATTTCAACGACGAGAGAAAAAGCGGAGAGGTACGACGTTCTGCAGGAAGTCTAGAGAATCTCGGTGTTCGCCTGAACCGTTGAATGCCGCGCTATCATATATATATGTATATGTATATATGTATATCTATATGTATATGTATGATATATATATATGTACGTAAACGTGTATACATATGGACCTGTGTGCGCATACATATGTGTACGCGCGTCGACACACGCGAACGCGCTGGGCAGACCTACGAGTGGTCGGGTTGTCTGTCCACATATACATGCCCTTACGTCAAATCTTACGTGTATGTATGTATGTGTGTGTAGGTGTGTGTATCCATGTATGGATGTCTGCACCACATGTAAGTCCGTGTAGTGAAGAACGTTCCCGAGGGATGTGACTATCCACGCTGCACGCGTACAAGTGCCCTAGAGTTTGAGCAGTCTTTGATAATTCATTCGATAAGGGAGAAAGGAAGCGACGAAAGGGTCCACGAGATGACACCCGTGGAAACCAGGCGAGAAGCGTGAAGGTGGTATACGTAGAAGCTGCTCCTCCGTACGAGGAAATATGTGTGAAGGCTGCCTGCCTGCTGACGGACGCGTCGTTTTATCAACACAGAGCTGGGTGGAGCCCCGGCGCGTCTGGATATGTGTCTCTTTCTGTGCGAGAAGAGTCTTCCTCTGTAGCTGCAGCAGTGAGGAGTTATATTTACACGGCTGGCTGTGTCGAGGACCATCTGTACGAGGAATAAGACTTGTCGCGCAGCGAGGCGGCTCTGCCGGGGCCGTGCAGGTATATTTTGTGTACGGGGCATGGGGTTATCGCGGCCAGCGACTTGTATGTACACGCGTGGATGCAGATTTGTGGGCGTGGGTGTGGGTGGGTGGGCGGCTGTTGTGTGGGTCGTCCATGTTGGTGTGTTGTTTACCGCCTCTCTCTCTCGCCCGTCCGTCTCTCCGTCTTGGACTTGTGCACATGTGTATGTAAGCAATTAAGCAGTGGCGGGGACACGCCCGTTATTATAGACACATGTAGGAATTTATCGCTGTGAAAGTGTAAGAATGTCGAAGTTGACGGCTCTTGTAGGCGGACTAGGGGAGAAGGCAGGGGTAGGACCGTGTGCACGAGATGCGGCTGTTGCCGCGATATTTGTGTCAGTCACTTTCACAGAGAGACGTGACTGCATTTGCGCCGGTGCAGGTACATATAAATGCCCGCAGGTGTGTATGCGCGCACGTACAGACTAGACACGCGTGGGTGTAGACGCGTCAGCGCACTGAGGAGCGGAGGCAGGCGTGCCTTTGACGGGCAGGGTGCGCAGTATTCGTGGGTGTGTCCGTCGAATTTTGGAACTGCACACACGTAATTACGTAAACACCTGAGACACGCGCGCAATTAAAGAGTGCCCTCTCTTTATATATTTAGAGAGGGAGAGGCACGTTTCATAGTGTCTATATACATACGGACGATTACAGTTAGCACTGTGTGTCTTTGTGTGGGTGTCTGTGTCTGTGGAATATCGGGGTCGCGTGTCCGGACGCTTCACGAGTATGTCAGTATAGGCGCGTGTATATAAAGATATATATATATGTGTAGACATGCGTATATGTGAGTGCTTTCACACATCACACAGCGGGTGTGAGTTGACCAACTGGTGGGTTAGTTCCATGGTGCGTGTTTGTGTCAGAATTCGCGGAGCGGCTGCAGAGCGTCGCGGAGGAGGAGAAGGTGGTGGCAGCGATGGAGAAGGTGAGAGCGTTGCTGGCGCGCGTCGTGGCGTCTGGTGCAGTGGAAAGGAGGAAAAGGGGGCGTGTAATTATGCTAAGAAAAAGAAATTCATGTGTCTGTGTGTGTGTCTCTGTGACGTAGGCATCGACTCAATACTTTCGTACAAGTGTCTAGTGCAGCAGGTTTCTATGCAACTGCAGAAGAAACGAGAAATGTTGTTGTGCATACTAAATGAGTCAGCCATATCAAGGCTGGTGGGAGAAAGCAGCTGAGTTTACGAGGCTGCACGCATCCCCGGATCAAAAAGGTCTTCTGCGAACAACGGAAGGCGAAGGACGGTTTTTTAGGAAGGGAGGGGAGGGGGGAGGGAGAAAGTGGGAGTGTAGGGGTGCCACCAGAAGGTCTGACGTGGTTGATTTCGCAGCGCGTCTCGGCTTGATAATGTGGAGGCACACACGCGGAACCATACGTATATATATATATATATGTACATAGACGCAGTGCACACCTGTAGATACGTAAACACATTCAAAATGCGTATGTGTAGAGATGTGTATACCCAGAATAGAGATATATATAGATAGTCTACTAACGCACGCACACACGTCGATACACACAGGCCTGACAGATGCGACATGTACTTTGGACGGTATGCGTACATGTGTGTATTGTAGCTTTGCGTGCTTGTAGGTGTTCGCGTATACATGCACGCACATGTATGTATATGTGTGTAAGTGCGTATCTGGGTGTATGTGTGCTCACGTGTGTATAGGTGTGCCCGTGTGTTTGTGTACGCTGCCTGTCTCAGCGGGAACGTGGTGCACACCTGTGCGGAGGTACACTCCAGTGCCGGGTAATGGCGTAAACTACAGGGGCAAGTGACACTGTTTGTGATGAAGTGGAGGCGGTTCCTTGATGTGGTTTTTGCGTCCGCTGTACTGGGGTGTCTCTCCTGCAGGCGGGAAAGCTGTCGGTGTTCTAGCGCGCACAAGCGACCAGCGTTTCTGCGCACGCGGCTTTCACTGCCATCGTCGACGATGCTTGCAAATAGGATTCCAAAGTCCTGGCTTACTGACTATGGGCGCCGAGGTACCTGTCCTGAAATGTTAGCTTGCTGCTTGTGTATTTTGTATTTGTATATCCATATATGTGTAGTTTTCTGTGCATGTAGGTGGACACCTGTGCGTATTCGCGTATATTTGTACGTGTCTTTATGTGACATATGTATGTATATTCGTATGTATGAATGTATTTGTACCCCTCCGCATGTGCACGCTTATGTGTACATAGACATGTCCACACTCACATGTGGAAATGTGCTTGCAAACTTGGAGTGATGGAGTTGTAGTATCACTTTTTACACCGGTCAATTTTGTTGATGGGAGATGCGTGCGTTGTGTCTGGTAGTAAAGCGCTTTTGCCTTCGGTTACGCGATAACAGGTGCGTGCGTTTTTCTTCGTTCAAAGCTTTTTGAAGAGGGTTGTGCTAGAACTGCTAGAACGCGGTGCGTGCGGGAATGCATTGATTGACAGGAAAGCCGAGACTTCCGGTCACTGCGGGGTCCTGGCGTCTGTGGTGTCACAAATGCGAAATAAAGAGGCTGTACATTTCATTGTAGTGTGGGTAGAGCAGGATTCGACAGTGCACGCATGCACAAAGGCATTTTTGAATGCGTGAGAAGCCTACGCACTTTCAGCGATGGAAATGCACGAAGATGTGGCAGCAAAAAAAAGGATTCCTCTTCGCCGTCGTAGCTGTGCCGATTCTTCTGAAAGAGGGTGTCACGTACACAGTGCGCGCATATGCGTATGTACGCATGTGTATGTTGCTCGCAGAGTAGTGACGACAATTTTTTTTTCCACTCGGCAGGACGATATCATTGTGCTGTGGACATTATGCACGTAAAAGGCTCATATATGCGATGCCGCACGCTAACACAGTTGTACGCACATCAGTAGTGTACGGTTGCCGTGCAGTCCGGGACTGTTGTGGTTCACCTTCGCCCAGTGAGATAGGCGAAACGTGAGGAGACCACGTTTCTAAAAATTGGTGCAGCAGTTTACACAGCAGTATCCGCATGAAATTGTGGCGGCGTTTTGTGTCACCTTTGGGGCGCGCTTGCATTTGGGATGCATAATGGTAGAGGGGGTGAGTCTCTTATGACCGACCATGCAAGCTCGAGCTTGTCGGTAAAGTCCTCCCCAGTAATCATGAGTGTTTCGGACAAAATGACCACGCCTGCGAACAAGCATGGCTATGCCAGCACAGGGAAAGCAGTTCACTGGCATGAATACAGCAGCGACCTGCAACCCATCCGAATAGTGTAATCACACCTGAAGGTGCATTTTGCACCCCATCGGGGCGTGGCAAAAATAAACATGCACACAGCCTTCCGAGTGCAAGCCTTGCAGCATAGGTATTTTTCTTTCGCTATAGTTGTTGATACCGGAGTCGGTTCTCACAACACGAGTCACCTTCGACCCTACATCCAGCCCTCGTAGAAATATAGGTGGGCGTAATGGTCGACACTAACTCTCCGCATTCACATGAGGGTCCCTTCTGAGTAGCGACACCCTCTTCGTGAATCCGTATGAGTTCTGCAGCTTAGTTCAGACATTGCTGCCGCATTAAGGAAGATATGAAAAGCATATTAGCCTGTGACACAGGCGGCGACAGAGAAGTCGTCAACCCCAGCGTTTCCGGTTTGCTCTTTGAAACAGAAAGGTCGAACCAAATTGCAACGGGAGACTGCTAAAGCTTCACGAACCGCTGTCGTCTATTGTAAGTTATTTGGACAAATATGACAGGGCAGTACCCGTATCTATATCAGCAGCAGACAAGCCGCTAGCGTCGTTGCCGCAGATTGAAGTCGTCTACGACGAGTACATTTACTCGTTGAAGAAGCGTGTAGTTTTCATTAGGTAGAACGCGGAGTCTTCGACTCTGATGGCTACGCGGCGCACAGACCTGTCTCCGCACCTTACCGTCTCTTCCTGAGCATGTGAGGCTGCAAGCTAGAGTTCTGATTGTATATTTGCTAATGCTGCACCAGCGGAGAGGCCACTGCAGCGGGTGTGCGACGTCCTCAAGGTTGTGTCTACTACTAAAGCACGATCCACGGATCCCATTGTACGGACGTGGCCGTCGTTTCAAATTTGAAGACTCCTTGTAGGTATCTCAAGTTTGTGCTGTAGGGGTTTGAGCTTGGGGCAAGGAGACCCTGCGCATCGGTCACCCATCTGAGAAGATTTTTATACGACTTTTGCCGACTATCGCGCTTGCGGGCGCCCAGCGCTCACTGGAAACAGTCATTGTTGGCAACCGGTCCCGGCCTGCGTATTCGTGCAACACCGAGAAAACTTTAAGTCTCCCTTGAAGATGTTCGGTACATTACCTTGCCGTCTGTGTAGTCCTCTACACTTGGTCATCCTCTATGTGTCAGCTACATGGTTCTACTGGCATCCTATGAGTAGAGAATGTGTGCTGCGTCCTGCAATCCGTCCTCCCCGGGTATCCACGTGGTAGTCACGGTAATGATTCTGTCCACTCTGCGAGCGTGAGCCAGTCGGCTTAACACCATTCTACAAGCTGACTTGGTCAGGGAATCGCCCCTTTCTGCAAAGAATATGCTAGTCAGATCAACCCTGTTCGTCGTTCGCCAAAAGGAGTATCACCATGTAGGGCTTGCGCTGAGCTCCCCACGCTACACTGGTTGTACCAGCCACTGTTGACGTGGGTGTTCCTGCCAGAGTTACTCTGGCAGTCAAGGGTAAATGGGGTGATACAGCGTCGATATCCAGGTAGTCGAACAAGATACCTTCGGTGTTCGTACAGCTGCACGGTTGTTCCGCAGAAGCCACCGTGCGACAGGGGATGTGTTTTGAACGTACAATTGGGCAGTGATCGTGCTGCCTTTGAACGGCAGCTGACATGGCCTCAAAACCGCTTTGCCAGCGTCGCATGGAAACACGTCAGGGGTCATCCTGTTGGGCAAAAAACGAAAAAGTACCTGCATTGTATATACGGAATTTTTCGACGACACACAGGGGCGAAGGCACCGTAGCTCAGCGAAAGAGTGTCGGGCTCCTAATGGGGGACGGCCCTGCAAGCACCGTAGCTCAGTGGAAGAGTGGGGGGCTCATAACCCCCAGGCCCATGGATCGAAACCATGCGGTGCTACGCGACACCCCGCCTGAGGCGTTCGTTTCCCACATTTAAAAACGGTTTACTCCTCTGCACCTTTCCTCATTCTGCGTCTAATGCTTCAGCTCCTCCGTCTATTTTCATACAGTTACATTTGCGAGTATCCGCACGCACGAGCCCACAATCATGACCATTTGTGTTGTTCTGAATGTCTTGACCCACTCCAGCGAGGTTCCACCCCGCTGCCGTCTCACTAATACAATGCTGAACCCAATCTGGCATTGAATTTTCTGCGCGACAGAACCTGAACAATAGCTTGACGTACGACATCCTCTGCGAATCTCTCCCGCGAATGGCGACATTATTGACCCCGCTCCCCCGCACAAGCATGCCAGAAGGTAACGGTCGTCCTCTTTTAGGAAGCTCTGCTTAACTCCATCCAGTTACGCACGAGAACCACAGGAAGACCCCTACGCACATATATGTATATATGTACATATATATCAGTATATGCACGTCTACGCATGTGTACGTGTTGTCGCAACCACACTGCTGCGATCACACGGGAAATGTGGCCCACTTCAAGACACGTTCTGTCCGTGTGGAAACGCGACCATTCACACACGGACCCTGTATGGCGTGGACACCGACCCTGCATGGCGTACACACCGACGTCGCACTGAGATGAGTCCCTGCCAAAATCTGTACTCGCGGCGCTCCCTCCACATGCTAATGCGAACAGCATGCTGCCCCTGGCCGTGTATGGCGAAGCCTTCATGGAGCCGCATTCGCCGGACGATTTTGCCCGGTGGTGGTGTCCTGCTGTTGCCGCTGTTGTTTCCAGCTACGGCTTGGGCAAATGCATCTATAGCACACCGATACAGCAGTTAGGACTAAGCTATCCTCCCATTCTAAAATCGATCGCGAGGGTCCACTTTCTGTGCAGTGTTCTTTTGATTCGCATCAAGAGTTTCCAGGATGTCGGATTGTAGCTGCGGGCAGAGACCCAGTACCAGCACGCTCATGAGAGGCTTTACAGCAACTTCCATGAACGCCGTAATACACTTATGCGCGTTCGTCAGCTCCCTGTCGCAGAAGGGCGTCACCGACAACGCTAACTGCTTTTCTGTGTCTCCCATGTAGAAGAATTCTTCCAAAAGCCGATCCTTCCAGTTTATGTAAAGAGACCCCGGGCGGGCCGCGAAGTTGTACTCTGTGAGGGTCAAGGATATGCCGTGCACAAGCAAGGTACGTGTTGGAGGAATGTTCCTTTAGAGGACAGCAGGAACTTCGTGTTGACAGGCACGTGCGTGTTGAAGGAATGTTTCTCCGGAGGACAGCAGGAACTTCGTGTTGACAGGGAGGTCTGTATTCACGATTTCGTAAATGGGTTTAGAAGAATAACTCCGCGGCTAAAAGCACAAGTGTCCCACGCATATGACCTGCAGAGGTCGCTACCATGAGACCACGAACTTTGTCGGAGCATTCGTTGTGATTTTACCCAGGATTTCACGGTTTCTACTCGATCAACATTAGTGTCCCTAGTTTCACTTCGAAGATCCAGCTCTGTCCGTCGCTTACCAGCTGCTCGCAGCAGTATCGTTAAAAGAAGCTGCTTGTCTGTGCGCACGGATGCGCTAAACTTGACCGCCACCTTTGCGCGGAGAATCGCCACCAAATGAGCCGACTGTGAAATGTCAAAGCTCAGTATGATGTCAATCATATGAAGGCGGAAAACTTGCCGCAGCGATTCCATTTCTCCTTCCAGAAAGGGGCAGGAAAAGGCAGATAAGAGGAGGGCAGGAACCGCTCTGGCGCGTGTGACTTGCCGGACCGTGGAAGCTGCCAGCAGCAGGCGACACCTATACTGGAATTCGACTCATTCCTGCGCTGGACTGGGAGGGGTATCGTAAATATATTTGTATCCTTACGCTCTTGTCTTTATCACGAGTGCCAGTCTTACATCATCTTTGTCGAGATAATCTATCCTTACAAAAAAGCACTAGAAAAGAGCGGCTGTGCCTTTTTAAAAATTTTCTGGGCTAAAAAGTCCTCTGAAGAAACGCTGCGCCTGTGTGAGTGATCCCACTTCACTGGCCGTGTTCTGCGTTTCTTTCCTCCGCACCGAAGAAATTGTACTCTTCCTTTTGGAGTAGAGCAGAAATCTGGGAAGCTACGTAGCCTTCGTTGACACCCACGTCGTTGTACCGAATTGCGAGCGGATGGCGCGACTTGATCAGAAAGTTAGTTGTCACACCAGGATGCCCGTAGTGACACACTAGCGCACAAAAGAGGGAAAGGAACACGTCGTATTCGCCTGTAGCAAAACATTTCAAACGCACACCCGTTCAGGAATGCAGCGAGAGTACGAGCAGGGCAACAGTGTTGTAGAGCCACTGAGCACAAGATCCTTTAGGACACCTGTAGCACAAAACGGACTAATCAAAGACCTCCCACGAAGAGACGAGGAGAAAGCGCGAGGAGAGCCAGCGTGATCACACGCCTTGGTCGCTGGAAAGAAATGAAGCACAAGTTCGAAAGGCTGTACACGAAGGTTGGGAGATACCAGCTGGTGCCACGGCTCACGACTGGAAGCTTACTAAAGTATTGTCCGATTTTCCCCGCCGTCAAAAAATAGTGCGTGCATTGAATCATATTCGCCGAGTGGGCGGCGCAGTGGAACTTCACTTTCTTCTGAAAAGAGACTTGTACTACCTTCGCAAAATCGAACATGCGTCCCAAGTCAAAAGGAAACCTGGAAAATTAGGAACCAGTGGTATAACTGAAACACGGCATTCCTACAGCAGCATATTTTGCGGCGTGAAGAGCGGCACGTCACAGCGTCTTGATCGAATGTGGAGTGGCTGAGAGGGCTGAAAAGCCCTAGATGCACTCCGTAAAGGCTGTTGCTTCTCAAAACTTAACCATTTGGGTTGCAGACTTACATCATCATTAAGGTCGGCCACGTTGCAAGAGAACGTGTGAAGATGATGGGCAGAAGATTAGTATCGCACACCTCGCTTGCGTGGAGTGCATCCCATTGCCAGTCATCAAAGGACCTCAATGCTTCCATCACCTGCTCTTCCTCCGCGCCTGAGATGCGTTCGAGAAAAGGGAATTCAACCGTCTCTCGGGAACGGGAAATACGGTGAGCTCGTGTCCCTATGGCGCAGCCGGAGGGCTCCATACATCGTCTTTGCCGGAGAGAGGTCTGCACCATCTTAGCCAATCGTGTAACTTCCAAGTTTGAGGCGATGGCCCCTCTGTGAGCTTGACAGCGCCTGTGTTACGGCCATAACCCGACGGCGCTGACGCCTGCAGATGTGTAGTCTCAGTAGTGCCCTTCTGGAGCCTCTGTAAAGAGCCTAACCTGTAATCTGCAGCCATTGGTACAAAATCCCCATTACGTCAATCTGTTGCCTGTTTTTGTTGACCCGCAGAGACCGAGTAGATCCCGCGGACTGCATTCCTCCGGACTTGCTGCTTTTTGCGAACATGGAAGCAGACGGCTTCAACACGCCGCCACCTTGGGCTAAAGAGGAAAAATGACTGACATGTTGCACTCGTTAGAGAAAATGTGGAGTTTCACTGTCACGCAGAGAACCCTTTCGTGTGACGGCGGAGAGGCAGCTGTCAGTGTGGACTGCAAACGTGGATAGTGAGCAAATCCTGCGGTGCTGTTCTGTTGAGCCATGTCGCGTTGGTTGCAGTGCTGAAAAGTATACTGGAATGCTCCAGTCACACGCCGAGCAGAAACAGATGCGCTGGGGTGAGCTGTTGCGGGGACGCCCACCGACACTATGGAGGGAATTGTTCTTACTGAGAGGATCAAGATTCCTCGTTTGCGACTTGTACAATGCCATTTCCATCATTTTTGGGTCGGCTTGGCGCAAATTTTCAAGCGTCTGACCAGTGATTTTGCCTTGGCTGTAATTGTCAAAAATTGCGCTCGATGTGGTGTAAGATATTTTAGAAGCCCTGGGTTGAGCTCGGGAAGACCGAGCAATGGACTGGGTCCTGCGCTGTACTACCTCAACAGGGGCGTGGACGGCCTGCACAAGAGCGGCTCCAACAATACAGCCGGATGGGACGACTGATCTTGGTCCTGCAATGTGTGTACGCGTGAATATCCGTGCATATGCATGCGATCTGTACGACAAAATATGTAGGATTCGCAAGCTCCTCCTGCATCAGTACTGAACTATTTTCGGTGGAGTGCGGATCGAAATTTGAAGACAAGACAATCTGAAAAAAAGCGACTGCGCTATCGGTAGCGCGTGTGTCGTCATGTTACTGATGCCCGTACTTCCCCATACAGGTCCTGCCCGAACTAACCGCGCAAGCGCAGCCGCCCGCGCCGCTGAGGGGACGAAGCCAACCACTTGGCTCCTACATCGCATGATTTGTTCATCACCGAAGCCACCAGCATGGCTCTTACACCGCATGCTTGTTTATCGCTCAACATAGAGGAACGAGTACCGTTGCACCCAGTGTCTGTAGGCAGTTCACCTAGCTTGGTAGACGGCTTACTTGAGGAGGTCCATCGTCGTCCGTCTCTACCGTTTGTGACTCATACACTTTGTTTGATACTATGCATTGCCAGACCCATTCGAGTTCCGTTTTGAAGTATTTAGGAACATGCACGTTTATCAGCAGACTTTCAAGAAAGGAAGAGGCTCGTTCGAGTGCGGTGGGCTTGTCACCGATGAAGTCTGATTTCGGAGAATCGGAATAGTCTCGCAATAGGGAGAGGGCATCGAGTAGACGAAGAATCCTCAGCACACCTGTAAGCAAAACGATGTTCCATTATATTCCTGCACAACCACCGTTTATGCATGTCTCTTGGGTTCACACTGAGAGTGATTCCGCACGAGTTCTCCCTTCGTAGGCAAGGTGCATTCGCCCGGGCGTACACTCTGCGACGGTCGTTGGCGCGACCTCCTGGTGAGTATTTCCCAAGTCATATGTTATTCGGAAGACGTGTCGAACTTTGACACACCGTGACTGACGTACCAACACCCACGAGATAGTGGCCCGCGGCAAACAGCACGAATCCTGTTAATAGTACTGCGCAGTCAAAAAGCTCCACAGGGGCCTTCAAATACGCAAACCCGTAGGCGGTGAGCTTAAGTAGCAGCTCAAAGGTAAATAGGACGACGAAGGCGATGTCCACCAGCCGCGCGACAACTTTGGCCTGGGTTGAAGAAGAAAAGATCAAGAGTTCCATCTCGACTGTGAGGCGTAAAGAAGACTTTACGTGGATTCCCTCATTGCGTGGAAATGTGGCATAAGCCATCAAATATGAAGACCATTTTTTAAAAGGAAACAGAATATGTGGAACTCGCTAACTTGCGCTGTAAGTCGGGCTTCTCATCACAGTCTCAGCAAGCCAAAGGTATCACATACCAGGTCGAAGTTCGGAACCCGAGCTATGTTGTAGCTCGTGACGTCGTTAAGCAGCAGATATTCCAGCAACGCGCAGACCGTGTACAGCAGCAAGAGGCACAAGGATGCCTTTGTAAATAATGTCGAGCCGACAACGTCCGCTAAACGTGCCCTGCACGACTCTAGGAGGGATGTCTCCTCGGTAAAAATATTTAAGTAGTCCTCGTCATACTCTTGGGCTCCCGCCACCTGAAGGCTCCCGCATCGCTTCACAATTACCCACCATATTACTGGGTGAAGAATAAAAAAAAGCGCCTGCTCTCCAGCGAAGGCGAGCAGGCAAGAGTACATGAAAGGTTCTTCCATATGTAGCTTTTGGACTACAGGTACTGAACTGTACAGCAACGCGCCTGCCGCACCCACAATTGCACTTGCTACGAATAAATACCAGCATTTTCGGCTCCTCATCAGGAGTGAGTCCTCTACAAGTTCACTCCGCGTATTCAACATGCTCAGAAGAAGACAGTCAAATATGAACTCGAAGAACGTCGCAACGAGTACAGTAATCAACAGCTGCGCGGCGCCGACGCACAGCGTTGGCGCTGTCGGCCACGGGCTTCTGTAAGTGCCACCAACTGGGCGAGACGTAGAAGGAAAGACACAGGTGGCACCAGTTACGCCACTGAAGAAGGTGTCAGCATCAACGTCCTCAGGAAAAACACAGAAAAGGGGTGCTACTTTTTCCCCTCCCGCGGTACAAGGCGGTCTCGTATCGACCGCGTAGCCAGTTCCAGGCGTATCCTCGGGGCGCTTGCATCCTGTGAAGCACGTGTGCAACCGCTTCTCCTGCATGACACGACAGCACCATTCACAGGTGCGTTTCGTGTTCGGCACCGACGGAACTGCTTAGATACAAGTGGTCTTCGGTCGTTCACGCATGGTCGTGACCCTGTTTCCCATTGTTCAGGGTCTTGAAGATCAAACTACGTCTGCGGTGCAGAAGTACAGTGCACCTATCACCACGTTAAAGCTGTGGCGCAACTACTTCGCGGGCTATCACACGCCAGTCTTAATACCCTGTTGTCGCAGAAAAGGGACTGTGGTCCCAAAATGTCGCATATTTTCTCGTAGGATTGTTGCAGTATGAAGTGTCGGAGCAAGCCGGAGTAAAAGTGTTGCCACAGAGCATCGGAAGGGTGCAAGGCGAAATTCATGCACTCATTGTAAGTGCTAATGTAAGCGCCTGTGTAGGTAGAGGCTGATGTTCCGACGGGGCGGGGGAACTTGAAAAATTTGTCGTAAACGTTGCCCCGGTAACTGACGACTTCGCCAGTAACTGTTTGACAGCCATCTTTTGGAAAACCAGCCTGGGTACAGGCTACTAAGCAGCGCGATCTGAGAAAAGAGGCAGCACAGGCCGTCATATTTGATCTTCCATCACGTGTGCCAAACACACACGTATTATACAGAACACGTGGGACGCTGGGTACTGCGTCGGAGGAGGCGGTCTCGTATGTACATCAAGTAAGCGCAGCTGGTGCTGCTGATGCTGAAAACTACGATGCAGTCAAAGGTGGGTATAATTTACGTCTGTCTTAAAAGGAGCTCTCTCCGTTATGGTTGGAGAAGCCCCTGCACGCTTCCAGCAACTGGATTCAATCACTTCTAAGTTGACGAATCCGAACTGACGCCAGGTACCACATAGATACGTACCTACTGAGCCAGTGCGGCGGGCAGTAGTAGTGTCAAAGAAACGTGTCACGAATAATCACTAAAACGCAAGAGGCGTCCTACATACAACCGCGCGCACTGCACCTTGACAGCGGTGAGTGTGCTTTACACAGTACCGTAGCGGCGGCGCTCTAGTAAAGACTACCTTGAACGTCAGTGGGCTTCCCTAGGGGGCTCGAGTGCAAAAAGAGTGCAACAGCTGGAACGTAAAAAACGCCGCTATTGGGCAGTCCGCACAAATGATGCTGGCTGTACAGTGGTTTGTAGCGCTGTGTGGCCTACGGGGCATGGTTGTTGTCTGGTATTATGACGTGCGCAAACACGTGTTGCACGTGGGCGGAAGCCGGCACCACAACGGTGGTGAGGGCCACTCACCGGTAGGATAAAATAGTGGCCACGTCGACAAGTCCCCACGTAAATGTATAGGTGTTTGCAGCAATGAGGATTAGCACCATGACAAGAAATCGACAAATCCTCCAGAAAAAATGTAGCCGCTGGTGCATCGGCAGGTGACTTTCTGGGAAAAACACCTTCAGGACATTGTTGTTCTGCTTGATGTGATTCCAGAGGCTCGGAACGCGGACATGACCATCACTGCTTCTGCAGAGTTCAAACCACATGGTGCCTGCGGAAGGGCCTGTGTACGCTTTCTTCCCGTCAGTTTAGCTATCGACCCGAATTCAGGTCTTCGCTAACAGGCGCTGATCTTAGGCTCCTCCCCTCGAATCTGCACACGCTTAATTGAGCTGCGGTCCCTGAAAACTGATATGCTGGTTGTTTAATGAGAGCACGAAAGGAAGAGGACAAGTACCAAGTCAACGTCTGCGGTGCACACTTCTCGAGGGCAGCTCGGGCGTAGGGCAGCAAGATGTCGAGCTTCGTGGCACGGCTCTCCGGCAGAGTAATTGTCTTTTCATTATGGGCAAAGGATGCACAAACGGCGGTGGCGTAGACGAAGAATGGAGGGAGAACTTCGTGACAGCGCTCAGCGACTGTAGAAGGAAACGTGTATCACTGTATCCTCGGAATTCCTCGTTCGGCATATCAAGACTTAGTGCAGCTCGCGCTTTTCAGCAGGAAAAGACACCGGCGACCCCTCCAATGCCACGTATCCACCCCCTACACAACAGACGACTTCACGCTCACCATTATACGGAGCCACACTAGAAAACCCATGGTGGAAATGCCCCACAGCTTAGACATTGACTGTTGGCCAAATACAGGTGGAGAGCTGGCAAAAACTGCGCGGAAAGCTGCTCTTCAGTGTTCACAAACGGCTTGCAAGCCCGCTTGCGCATGAGTTCCCGCTGCTATTCGTGGTATCCCAACGTTTTCCATTACGCTCGAATTCCGTTTGCGAAGCTCGTATAATGCCGACGTGACAGTTTATTGCAGTGAGGTGCCGCTACGGATGTAGGCCTAGCGCTGGCTGACTGTTGGACCCGTGTAAAGGCCATATGAATCGTAAAGGGACTTAGGTGTGACTGTGCGAACACGAGGGCAGCGCGTTAAGCCTTCATGTACACCAGCACCGAATACGCAGCGCGGCAGCAGCGTGCGCACGCTGGGTGCACATGCACGAAGTAGTTGCGACCTTCAGAGCGACACTTCAAAAGGGGAAAGGTGGTCTTTTTCGACCGCTGCTGCTTCTCAGAAGTTTCGCCGGACGATAGTAACTGGTTACGCCTCAAGAGAACTGGGCGGCTGTACGTTTCCAAAGTGGCCCTGCTACGCGGTCTGCATGGAGAAAAATTGTACGTGATTTCTGGTACATCGACGTACGCGCGCACCCACTCACCCAAGCAGTGCTGCACACAGAGGGGCACGTCAGGTATCGCTAGGGAAAACGGTTGCTGTATGTGGCGATTTTGCTCTTGCAGTAGCCTTGCCTACACATATATCCAGCATATATTAACTGTATGTACACTCATACACAGATGCAATAAGACAGCAGAAGAAAATCGATACAACATTGTACGTGAGTAAGACACATACGGGTGGCTGCTGTTCCAGAAACTTAGACTGGCCGACCGGAAGTCGGCACCAGACAACTCAAGCGACAGCTGTATCCCCTGGTATAAGGTGCTGACTTTCAGGCCTAGACACTGTACGCAATTTGGCGGTATACTTACCTGCGCTATTCAAATAATGCGAAACACAGACTATCGTCTACACAGGATTTATTAAGTACGTCAGTCACGCCATTTTACTAAGTAGATCCTTTAGTTTAGCATTGGAGTCGCATACATGAATATGCAATGTGCCATGTTCGCATCGCAGGCTGTCTATGCCTTTGCGCCGCGACAAACGCCCGTCACCACGGTCGCCTCAATGGAGAACCGTGCTGTCCGGCTGCGCGATGGACGTCGCTCTTACGTGGTGATTGCCCCTGTACACAGACTGTAAAGTACTACTCTTCACCGAAGTTGGAGCAGCGTAGTCGTTAGTCTGCCGTGACACTTCTGCCTCCCCAGTCCCCGTGCGCCTTACGTACATCGAATATTTCACAGGCGCCCTACAGGGCGTTAAAACCTGAACCTGACGTGGACGTCTTGTTTTATATACTGCAGGCCGCGATGCGGCCGCTGCGCGAAATTATCAACAATGTTACGTCAACTACACAGTTATGCTCCACGGACTTCCAGCTGCAAGCCCTTCGAGCTACCTGGTTGCGAAGTTGATCATGTGCCCCGCAAGACGATAGAGGACTTAGAAGGGACTGCCGACATGCTGTACGAATTTGGCCTACGTGCTAGACACCCCTTGGCAGTCCGTTTGTAATACTGGTAATACTTCCCCCGTCCCCGTAGTACAACCAGGCAATCCAAGGGGCTACAGCCCCTTGGATCGGTAACCGATCCGTAGCTTTGAGGCTCCACGCCCACACTCCCTGAGGGATTCGGAGCAGTCGCGCACATTTCCATGAATTAGCTGTTTTTGGTAGTGGCAGCCGCGGCCTGCGTAGACGATGGAACCGCTGTCTATTCGTGGTTCGCTTGGAGCGCGGTCGACGAGGACGTTCCGTACCAGACCTCCCTACAACCGCCGTATCGGGTTCCGACCCGAGTTATCTATGAATGTGATCGTGGTACTCCTGGGAAACCAAGGACAGGTGGTTTACTTGCCCACACGCTTTGAGGCCACAATAACAGCCAGATCCAATGTGGTAGTGAATGGAGGAATTGTCGCGTCGAGGTAGGTCAACTGTTGTACAAACACCTCCAGAACAAATAGAAAAACAGGGTAAGTACCTGCAGCGTGAAGGATAGGAAACACTTAGGACAAAAAATGAGACTGGCGTCCCCGCTGCGTTTTTGCGACGAGCGCGTCACAAGAGAGCAGGGGAAACTTGCTGTAGTCTACACTGACTTTCGCAAAGGAGGGAGCACCGCCGCGTGTCGTAGATGAATACACGAGTGGTTGAATAGATCAGACACTGTCAGCAGACTACATGGTTCGTATTTTTGTTGAAACCCCGTGTGACCGCGGCCTGTTAGCTAATGGCCAACAGCCTCCACAAAATGGCACTCAGGTGGCATCGCACCCAGTAGTCATCACATCAAGCCAAGGCTTGCCCACGGGACGTGGTGCCCAGAGCGTCACGACACGCGCACCCCTCCGTGGCTGAGGTTTTCACTCTCAAACTAGCGATGGAATACGAAGTCAGACATCCGATACCATGCACAACAATGTAGCAAGTGTCATTTGTTCATGATTGGGGAAATCTCCAGAGGAAGAGTGCTCCTTTGTCGTCGGCGGTTATAATTGTATGCTGGTCGGGACTGATGCAGCAGCACGTGATGCTGTCTGCGTGCGCCGTTCCCGTCCACTCGCAGTCTCCCGTTTCAAAGTTCCATACTTTTAGTACCTTGTCATCGCCACCTATATAGTAGCATTCAAACGAGACACTAATCAGTGACATTTAAAAGCATCGTGTCCTTAACGGCTGTAAGACGACATTGAGTAGTAAGCCACGAAAGAGATGGCTGGGTGCGAACTAAGGCGTAAAATAGTGTTGTCTGGCCAGCTGGTAGGATAATTGTAGTGCACGCACCAGAGAGAAAATATTTGCCGTTGTTAGTGACTGCAAGACAGTTCACCTCCCCGAATTCGGACGCATCAAGGGCGCGCATCTCTACGCCATCGCAGGTATCGATGAAATGCACTTTCCTATCGCTTCCGGTGGCTAGAAGATGAATCTCATCCATGTGTAATTCGATAGCCTGGAAGAACATCATTCGGTTTGCCAGCACTTTACGTTTTTGCTTCTTTAAAGTTGCATGCAACTTCTCGAATTAGGCACAATGGCACGGATCTCAACATGCACGAATTCCTTTGGCTCCCCAACCTCCGTGCACATTGCTTACCTTGAAAGTAGTTGTTTCCGCTAGGGACAGTACAGAAGTGTAGGTGCCCAGGTCCCACACTATAACACTTCCATCAGCGGAGGCTGTAATCGCCTGCAGGCGCAAACTCCTCAGCAGAGCACTGCCGCGCTTTCCCTCGTGGGGAAGATACCTGGCCTCCGTTTTAGAAAACAGTATATCTGGTGCCATCGTGGTTACAGCAATAGCACCAAAGGAGAACCACTTACGTGTGTATCGCCTCTTCTCAGCTTCACAGCGGTCACCCGTCCGCGGTGTTCCTTTAAACTGGCCAACATCCTGGGAACTGCCTCATCTACAGACCACACCCGAACATCTCCAGCCATCCCCCCGCTTACTACACGTTTACCATCATGGGTGGCCGCGAGGGATGTGGGACCATCACGGTGAGCATCGTTAATGGCACAGAGCACGGCACCAGATTCCGGAAGCAGCAGCCGTATAGCCCCATCGGACCAACCCGATATTATTGAAGTACCATCCGGCATAAAGGCGATGCTGAAGCACTCGACTTGCGGCACGCCAAATCGTGTTAGTTCTCGACATGTCCTTGCATCCCAGACCCGGACATCATTCACGGACGCGGTGGCAAAAACGCTGGATGACTGTGGGGGAAAAACAACCCCTCGAACTGGGTGTGTGTGAGCTGCCAACAGAAGTTTTGGTGTCAGTGAATCTACCTCGACTGAGTAAATGTTGCCGGCCTTTGTGCCGACGAGAACATAGAGCGGATCCGGAGAGACTACCGTGGAGGTGACGCCTCCGAAGACGTTACACAAACCATTCAGCACTAGCGACTCTGATAAGTGAGCAACTACGCCTTGCCCTGTTGCCACTAGCAATGTTCGATCCGGTAGTTGCGCGATGCTTGTAACGCCCTGGGGTAATACGCTGGACGCTGGCCCAGCTCGCTTGAGTAGTCCCCGGTCCAGCGCTATTTCAAGAATATCGCCTGGAAGAGTTATGAACGGGCCACGGACCAGAGGCGAGCGTAACGCAGGTGAACATGTATTCACTTGATTGCTGGAAAGAACTGCCTTCCGTTTCTATGCTCTTACCTGATGACGTTCCACAGTATGCTGTTTCGTCATCGGGGGTTATTTGGACGCACTGAACTATGCGACGCAACTTGCCAAGATTGCAGTTATTTGTCTTCAGCTTCTTTGTTCTAATATCAAGATGCCATATTCTAACGTGGAATAAACCGGCTGCAAATAACAGCAGTGCGGCGAACACAAAACGACTCAGTTCACACGACTTCCGTCGCGACAGCTGAAGATGCCTCCCCCTCAGCGTACGGAGGGCCTGCCACATGGCCCAGTGCTCACCAGTGAGAAAATGTGTTTCGGACTTGTTGAAGAAGCGTATGCATGTAGCAGGCCCGCCTGGACCCGATGCCCCACATATCGCTGTGGCGCTCCCAACGTCCCATATCACAAGGTCGTTGGCGTCTTTGGCGCCGAGTGTGGCGAGGTAGGTTTCGCCGCAGGAGAACGATACATCCTGAATCGAGTCCTTGTGTAGCCTGACGGAAGGACCTCGAAAGAGCGAAAAGCTATTGAAGTTGAATGACAGACGAGGCGGTTTACATGAAAAATAGCCTTAAGGCACTCACCGTAGGCGCCGTCTTTCGCTGTGGAATTTCAGGTCCCAAAGGATGACATCAGCAATGAAACCTTTATACGTATGCTGTCCAGAAGCAAGGTAGCGGCCCGTAGGGCTCAATGCAATGGAAGTAACGGTGTTGTCATGACCGTGAAGGAAAATTTGATCGTTCGACACCAAATTTCGTATAACGACTGCGGACCCAGTTCCATATGAAACTGACACGCGATCTGGATTGAAAAGCAGCCCGTTGGTAACGCTGCCATTAAAACCTATGGAGGCTGATAACTGCAACTGTTGAACCATCTTGAGACCGCGTCATGGCACTGCAAGCTACTAACTGGTTGCTGCTATGGCGCACCGACGAGCGCCCAGAAAATTTTCCAGCCGCCTACGTGGAACAGGCGCTCAAAATGAATAACATATTTAACTTGCTGGATCTACAACGGCACACTACAAAAAAAATATGCGAGCCCACGCCTCTGCACTGCGAATGGATGTAAAACCATGTGACTACACTCGTCCAGTCGTAACTGAACACATGGGACGCTGCACCGGATGAATTTTGCATCTTCGGATTTTCCCGTTTTGGAACAGTAGGCACGTTACTGAACGCGTCTAGGCATGCTCTTGGAGCGGTCGTTGCCCCTTTTGGCAGCTGTGGGAATAACCAGGATCTGTGGGGCGGGCCACCAGAGACGCTACACGGCAGGATTAGCAAAAGTGCAAGAAAGCGCCTGCAACGAGAGCCAACCCTAACGCAGAGGCGCTGCGTGCGGCAGCTCCTAGAGAGGCGGCTCCGTTAGCCCCTGGAACGCTTCCGTCTGGGTTCGCTGCGACGGAGATGCGAACCTCACACCGTTGGGCCGCCTCTGCCTGCACACCACCATTCGTACAAATATAGCAAATCTTCATAGCCTGCTGAGGAAGCTGAGGAAAACCAAGGTGGAGCCCACCATCCTTTGGAGCTAAAGCGGCGCCACTGGGTAGGGCCTGCTCTTTGGAGCAGGCTTCATCCAACGCTTTGCTACCTTGCGGGAACACAGCAAGTCCCTCGCCGCAGCTGAAGACTGCTGTTTCATTCGCTTGTTGAACTTCGAAGGCGATCGTGGACTGCAGCGCCGCGCAGGTATTCGGACCTGCGTAACAAAAAAAGACGCACATTTACCCGGTTAGCCGCCAATCTCACCGCGCTGCAGTGGAACATTCGAGCCACGAGTACGCATCCTAATGCATATGAACCTACTCCTAATGCATATAAACCTACCTAGGCGCGGAGCCGGCGCTACTTCTACCTGGATGAAGCATTGGTTGTCGGGTTGCTGCTGGCAGTGAAAAAAGACGCTCGTAGCTTTGGCGGGCAATTGCGGGACGGTGAGGGTCGGGACGTTCTGTACAGAGAGGTAAGATGCGCCGGGCAGGACGTCTCGTATGTTTACAGGATTCTCAGCAACCGCAGTTGCATAGACCTGCATCTGACCGGCGTCATTCCCAGCCCGGGGCGCGAGTCGAAAATTATTTGGGCAGTGGATTCGTAGTGCGCCAGAGCTGCCGAGCTTAGTAACAGTCGTTTCGCCATTGGCGCACGTTGCTTGAGGCGGCGCTCCGGCCCTCACAAGGGACACTCTGGCGGAGCAGAGTGTCAGAAACGTCAGCAGCACCGCCCTCGTCATTCTGGCGAGAATGACAGATGGACAGCGTGTCTGACCCTAATGATGCAGCATTACCGCCAACACTTACCTCCCCATGCGTGCCGTGTTCCGTGAACGAAGTATTAAAGGTCGATACGCACATTTGAGACGCGCATGTGTGCAACGCTACGGTATACGTTCTGGAGTTCTTGTACGCCTATACGAATGACGTTGTATGACGGAACGCCGGCTTGCTGGCGCGTCTCGTTTCCTGCATTTCCGCTGCGGAGCACCCGGACAGCTAGCATTGAGGCAGAGTCGAGACATGTCTTTCTTCCGCGCACGCTCCTGCTGTGTACGTTCTGTCATCATATCTAGATTCGTACGTCTTCCGTAGCTTCCTTACTTTGCGTCAAAAGACGTGATAGGTTAACTGTGCACCAGTTTACTGACAGTATTGTAGGCAGGCGTACGAGGCTGCGTAGTTGCAAAATCGACGCGTTGTGTGGCGGCGCTGTAAGGGCATTTGTCCAGATGGCCTACAAATAGTGCAGCGAGCACTGGTGATATCGGTGTAGTCAACCCGTTCCCTGGTGGAGATAACAACGGTACTGTCGCATCACCCAGAGCAGGCGAGCCGTAGGTGTTTCTGTCAGGCAGTCGGATGCGATTAGGGTGCAAACGTAGGCCGACCTGCCCTGCTCCCGATAGACCATATCAGGAGGGTGGCCACTGACAATTAGACTACGGCGTTAGCAGGCGCGTAGTAACACAACACACTCGCCTTGATACGGGTTCAATCATTTCCGGCCATATCTGCCTCACTGTTTCTGAAGAGTGGGGCGCTCTGCGTCGTTGGATCCACGCACGCTACAGCGATTGGCGGACATGAGAACCGCCGAACGTCCGGGTTGTAGCAAGTGGTACTTGTGTGCGTTTCTGAAGGCGTTACCGACCAGTTCATGTAGAAAATCAATTTTTTGTCCTTTTAACAACTGCCGCATCTACTTTATCTGGTGACAAGCTGGGGCACGACGATCACTGAGCAGAATCTGTCGGCCCTCACGATACGTCTGCATTGAGAGGGCTGTGCCCGTAGTTGTTTACAGAGAAGTAAGTTACGCCGGAGCGGATTATGATGTTGCAGGACACGATTAGTTCTGTACGGATCTCTACACCCCAAATTTCATCCACGCAAGCAGTGGTTTCGTAGAGGAGCTCAGGCACCCACTGATGATCTGCGCATTGTACGGCGTTCAACATCCAAGGCAATTTAGTCGTTCAAGTGTTCCTTCACTTGGGCCGCACACCGACTATACGGTGGTGAAGTTTTACCGTTTTCCTCGGATGTTATACATCGCTCGCTGTCAGAACGTCGTTCACTGGTACGCGATGTCACTTCCGATTTCATTCGACAAAGTACTGCCTGCCGCTGTTGCCTTCGTCCATCGGCGCTGATAGGCGTCCACAGTTGATGTATCCGCTAGGTGCAAAAAGGCGTCATGTCTGTGGGGAGAGAAGGGGGATTGGAGGCACGAAGCACACAGCAACGGGCGAAACAAAGCATTCCGTCAACCATTTGGAAGCATCCGCGTCGAGTTAAAGTGGTGGCGCTAAGGCAGGCTGGGTCCAAACACCGCCTCATTTTAGACCACGACGGTCAACAGCAGATTGCTTATCTTATATGAGTCATAACTTCTAGATAGGAGTTCGCGTTTGCAGGAGTTTGTATAAGAATTTTGTAGTAGGAGGTGCGCGTTGGGGTTAAGGTGGAGATCCGATCTCACGTACAATCAACTTGTACATGGTTTTGCATGTACACTATGCGGCGTGAAGCCGTGACAGGATCACTCACCGAAATTTTGATCGCTACGAATAAGAAGATATAGTCGTGAACTACTCAGCTCGAATAGAGAACTGAACTTGTAAAAAGAATAAAGTTTACATGGTTCTGCATGCACACTCTGGAGTGTGACCGAATCACTTCCGGATAGCTTGACCGCTATGGACAGGAAGAGCTAGCTGTAAACATCCCAGCTCGTACAACATTAACAATTGCTCAGAGAATGCCTTTCTCCCTGTCAGCACATTGCGGCGTCGACATCCATATGTTCGGTTTCCAGTTTCGCGGAGACGAGACGGTGTGCCGTACGTGTTCCGCTGGAAGTTATGGTTCTGATGGGCAGCCAAACACGCGTGGAATTCCGTCCACGTTGTTGACGGTAAGGTGCAAAGACTCCCTGCGTCGATCCCCGGGCTAAGAACTGTTCTATTTAGGTGACTTACGGTAGAGGATTACCTGCTGGTCGTGAAGAGCCTCCTTGCACTGATTTCCCAGGCTGGGAACTGTTGTATAAAGGTGTCTTGCTTGTTGCTCTCGGCTGCTCTCACTGATACTGCTGCTCCATTCCGGTCGGAATGGAGTGTTTGTGCCATGTCGTAAATCCCAGGCTAAGCGATCCTCGCCTGCACATTTGCGAACAGGAGCATTCAATTGTACGAAACTAAGGAATGGCTTTGCTCGCCGGCAGGTAGTGCTCCTGAGCATGCCTTGTTGTTGTAAAATAGAAGTGCAAATGTACTTGCCGCGTCACCTGAACAAGATCTCTTCGTCACGGGGGCACTGCGCTGTAATTCTTTGATTCTCGTTACTGCGTATCCCTCCAACTTGTTGGCGAGGACCCACTGCTACGCATGTATGGGAACGGGGCTACAGACAAAGAGTGGTTTCTGAATTTTTGTCCTGCAGGATCAAATGCGTGAGGCGCAGTATGGAACTCAAAATCATGAGCACCCCTGCGAACATTCCTGCGCGGCTGTGGACTCGGTTACACCAGCTGCCGCCGGAGTGGATAAAAGGCAAAAAGTGAGGCGCTGGCTGCGCTGCTGCTGCTTTATTGGAGAAGAAGACACGGTCTTACATGACAGTTCAGTGCCTGAGTAACCTGCAAGTGAAGCGGCCCCTGTCGCTTTTGAGATTCCTTCATGCTATCAGGAAAGGACCTTTTGGCTACGTACCAAAGTCGGGAAGTAGGGAAGTGGTCTGGCCACAAAACCATGTCGTAGTTGAAAGCGAGAGAGACGGAGATGACGTCACTGTGGGTTTTAGCAGTTGTCCCAACCAAAGGCATAGCGTTGTACTGGGTAACTGCTTGTGCGTCGCGACTACTGGCTGATTCGCCGGCAGGTGGAATGCTCCGGTGCAGTAATTTTAGGGAAGGAGGCACCGGAGGATGAGTCAGAAGGGAATTATTGCATTCGGTAGTCATCGGGCATGTGGTATGCCGGCTTCGTGGTTTGCACCGCCTCTTAGGCGTGTGCCAAGGGTAGAATCGCCGGAAGCGGGGCTCCATATCCTGTCTGTTACATGTTGCGGGGGGACTGGCGTGTGCCAAGGGTACAGTCGCCGGAAGCGGGGCTCTATATCGTGTCTGTTACATGTTGCGGGGGGACTGCTGTGTTCGAGCTGGCCTCAGGAAGAAGTGTGGTAGCTGTCATTTTCAGTTTTCCCGGAGGCTGTGAGTTACCACCTATGTTGTCGAGGGGAGAATACAACACGGTGAACAGAGTCGGGCACCTCCTTCCACGACGGACCGTGGTACCTGCATGCTCATTAGTGTTTATTATTGTGCCCCTGGTGCTCACGATCTACAGGATATCGACCTAGACTGGAGTTACTGGGACTTCCACTGCATTCATCTCCTGTTGGTGGCAGAAGAATGCTGGAGATGCCACAGTGATTACTTGCTTCCCCAGTACGAATCGCGATGTTAAAACCCCGTGCTACATTGGGAAGCGTTCTTAGTTTCCTAGATGCTGCCAAGGACGGAAAGTGCACAGGAAAGTACCGGTGCACATGTTGATCAGTGACAGGCGCGGTCATCTTGTGCCCGACCTTTTAGCGAAGAATAACTGCCGCCACCGATGCGGAAGTGACAAGCACTGTCATTTTGTGTTCAAACTTTTAGCGATGAATAACTATTGCCATCGATGCGGAAGCCCTTTGTGTCCTTGTGTGAACTGCATTATTTTGAACAGCTGCGTAAATCCCCAACCGCACCTTCTGTAAGCTGGAAAGAGTTCTTTGTCATATGGAGCCGGCTCACGGCTTCATGCTTGGTGGCGTTTCATCGTCCATTTCGCCGATACGACCAGCTGTGCCTCCGGCTGCCCTGAAGTGACATTTTTTGGGAGGAAAGCGACGACTTTGAATCGTTATCATGGTGTATGTGGTCTTCTTCTGTTAGCCGGTGCTTGACGGACGCCACTACGGTGCGGGAGTGCGCAGAGGAAGCAAGAAGTGTAAAAAAGAGCAGACGAGTGAGATTTGATGGGTCGACAAGCTTCAGTGTTGCGCAGGTAATGACCAATCTGGCCCTCTGGCGACTCCTGCCCTCTCGTGCAGCTCGTCACAGCGATGTGAATGGCCCGGCTACACGTATGGAGGAAAAGAGCATTGTACATTATCAGTTACACATAGTTTCGGCAGATAATGATTCCCCTTTCACCACCTGTCGAGCGCATGCGAGTTCGCGCGCCGTGGTGCCGCTTCCCTAGCCACCCCTTCGCGTAACTATGCGTCATCAGCGTACGAGCCTCCCACTTTTCTGAGTGGATACTTTTTTCTAAACTCCTCTAGTTCACTTATCTCGTGCTCCCAGAGGAGGTGCAGTAGGCTGCGGTGCTTATGCCAAGCTTTTCGCAGACTGCTTACTGCGGACGAAAGCGGGTCGGTTCGGAATCAGGCAGTCCCCAGGATGGCGAATATATGCTGCGGACAAGGCTTTTTTGTTACAGCTGCTTGACTGAAAAAAAAAAGGTCTTTGGGAAGACCCCAACAACCGGAAGTGGAGCGCCACTCAATGCCAGTCCACGGCAACCTTCAACTCGACGAGTTACTTCAGGGCTAATCACTGCTGAAACTCGACGAGTTACTTCAGGGCTAATCACTGCTGCTTAACATCATCAATGCGCATCCGATTAATGTAGGACACTGCACGCAGTGCTGGTTTTTTGTCAAATTGTCGTTCAATGGCACCCATTCTTGCTTTCTACGGTATTCAGGTGACGGTACTGCGAGCATGCGTGTGTGTGGTTCATCTGGTGTGGGGACTGGTATTCTCGAAGTGGTTGCGAACTCGCAAGACCAACACGTACAGAAAAGTGGTCTTCACAGTTTTAGTGTTGGTCACACTTACTTCGTCTAGTAGTCTTCTGTACCTCGTGCAACAGAGGAGCTGGAACACGTGTTTGATCGCGCTGTGTTTTCTACTGCTGGGCTACCGCGTGTGCGTGTATGGCCTTACTGGCAGCGTTGCTAGTGGGAAAAGCACCGTCTCCTCCTGGCTGCAGACAGAACTCGGATCCACCGTTATTGACGCCGATGCTATAGCTCGTCAGATTCTAGAGTTTCCTCACAAGGCATTCACAAAAGTAGTGGAGGAATTTGGCGCAGCAGTTCTGTGCCAAAATGCCTCTGTACCATGCATTGATCGGAGAGCTCTGCGTGAGCTGGTGTTCGCCGATAGTAGGAAGAGGGAGCTCCTTAACAGGATTACCCACCGCTATATAATCCGAGAAATACTATGGCAAATGTTTAAGTACAGGGTGGTGCAGTGGCGCTCTTCAGTAGTGTTGGACGCTGCCTTGTTGTTTGAGACCAAGCTACACTGGCTCTGCGCACCAGTTATTGTTGTGTCCGTAGATGAACACAGTCAGCTGAGCCGGCTGATGAAGCGCGACAGAGAGAAGTGCGATGTCAGAATTTTGAAGGAGATGGTTCGTGCGCAAATGCCAATAGCTGAGAAGTGCAGAAGGGCCGATATTGTTGTTGACAATAGCGGAACAGTGGATCAATTATACGACCGGCTTGCCGCAATCTTTGGAAAGAATTGAAGGCGATGGCAGAACCACGCAAAGGCAGGTGAGTTCACAAGGGGAACACGTGCGCTGAAATGGAATCTTACAGCAGTCAGCTGGATCAATCGCGACAATTTTACAATTTGTCGTCCACAGAGACGCTTTGCAAATGCACGTACCAACGGTAGAGTGTCGCCGCTATAATTCTACGGGCTCAAGAACTCTCTCTAGTAATTTTGAGGTCGTTGTCCAGCACAATGAGATGTGCGAATAAAAAGGTGTGCGGCAGCCAATCTGTGTGGGGAGCGAAGTGCATTGAAGGAAAGCTACTTTTAGCTGTGCCTTAAAATGTTATCCGCGCGTCCGTATGCATCTGGGTCACGTAGGAATACCGGCAGAATTTGTTGACTCGAGTGGTAACATGAATGCAGAATGCCGCGTATTTATGCACAGCGAGCTTCCCCCGTTGTGCGATGCGCCGCACGGCGTAGCGCGTTTCTTCAAAACTATTAGCGATCACAGCTGCAGAGGGTTTTCCGCTGGTTGACTTTGGCTTCCTTTATAGACGCTTACGTCTCTGCGTATAGTCGTGTGCGACCTGTGGGTAGTGGGAGCGGAAGTCGGTGATACAAGTGAATCCAAATAGAAGAGAGCAGGGTCTGGTGTTAAGAAGGCAGCAGGGCGTGGTGTTCCACGGCTTTGTCCTTTATTTACAACCGTGTGTACCCGTGTGCTTCAACAAGTGTGCCTGGGCCGCAGTAGACATGATACGGCGGCGAGCTGAACATGTGCTAGTTAAGAATATAGTTGCGAGTGTGCGCCTGGAGTCGTTTTCAAGGACAGTTTTACGTGTGTGCACTCATATGTGGTTTCGCCGGCGTAACCGCACCGAAGAAGAAGTCGACGAGGATACGATACCGTGCGTGAGCAGGCTGCTCGAACGATCACGTGCACGAAAAGAGGGCAAGACAATTGTATCACGCCTGTGCTCGAACTTTCCTTATATAGACATCCAAGTGATAGGATGAGCAGTGCAGATATCTCCGATGCTGCGTCCTGCGATGATATTATCACGCGAGTCGTTCCTGAGTAGCTCCTTATTGACGCCGAATATCTCCCCTTCCCGTGCGCACGCGAAGAAACGTTCTCAGATGGAAGAAAGACGATTTCCGCACCAGAGTTGACTTCCGACGCGGCGCAGTGCTGCACCGACTGAAAGACGCATTGACGGACATATCTCCCTACTGTAAGATGTTATTTTCCTCCAGACGTGCTTCGCACTTAACGGGAAGTTTTCTTCCAGCGAGCGAGTTTAACGGGGCTTCGAGGGCTCGTGTACTCGGTAGGAAGATTCACAATTTCCCTGTGGTTACTATATTCTCGGCTGGGTGCCCGCTGAAGGCTGAATACTGCACCGTCAGACGCGGATCGGCGCACACAGGAAAACCGTTTACCTAGAAGCAGCTGTCAGGACCTCTTCCTATGGCGGAGCCTGCAGCACGGCGTCGGTTAATGGTATGTGGCATTAACGGAAGCGGTCACAATTGATAAAGCGGGAGCAATGCAGGGGTCACGTACCACCAGATAAACGCCGGCATACGCTCTTTCACGACGGCCGTGATACACACCAGATCTGAGCAATCAGACGTGACAGTAGTACTGGTTTGAACTGTGCGTGACACGGTGACCCCCCAGAGAAAATTTGCCTTGAAGGGGCTCAACATCTAGCTGTAGTGCACAATTCAGCCCATTCGTGATAATGCAACTTCAGAAGGCAGTATGAGTAACCGCGTGCATTCGTACTTAATTTTCAACATCCATTTTTCATGTTTCTGCAACACTCGAAGATACGAACAATTTCACCAGTGGAACCCCGCCGTGCTTCTGCGGCTTGTCCACGTGACGTGCAGTAACATTACCACTGCCCTTCCACACGCACACGGCAGCGTGCACAAGAATCACTTTTTGTACGAGGAGGTATGAAGAATTATAATAGAAGCGTGCACGCCGTATCTTACTCGGATGTCAATGACACATGCGAGCAGCTGTCAGATAATTTCGCAGAAGTTACTGTGCGACACGGGAGTAGGGTGAGCAAGGAAAACTGAAGACCGGCTCGCGGACTGGCGCCGTTCTGTTCCCATCTGGCCGCACACGCCTGCTGCTTTCTATTCGCCGTGGACACATCTAGTCGTAATTTTAACCATTCACTGTGCCATCACATGCGTCCACGTCGCTTAGCACTCGCGTGACAGGTACGAAGACAACAATGGGTCGATGCCCACATACTGGTACAAATGTAGGTTGATGCACATTTACCGGTACTGACTGAATCACCCGCTGAGAGCGGATAGCTGAACAGCATACGCTAAGGCGTTTGCCTTCAACATGAGAGACACGCGAACTCCCTCCCCCTTGTGTGCCTCTCCACTGATGTTCAATTGCTAATGAGCCATCCTTGGGCGCTGTTGATTCGTCCACCGTCGTTATTGCCTCTCCGGTACACGTGGCACAGATTCAAAGTAACAGAAGACGTCAGCGCAATTGATTCGCGTGGAGACAGTTGCCCGTCGGAGTGCGCAAGCAGTCACGCGGCCCACTCCAACTGTAGCTAGTCTGAGTGGAACACATCAAAACAGAACGTATGTGTGTATGTGCGCATGTATGCGCGTACGCACGTCCTGGATCTATGCATACATACATATTCTCCGCCGGTGGGTACTAGTGATGCCACGTCACGCCCACGAGGCGCCGAGGCAGGCCCGCATTTGAGGGCTGACCGCGAAGAAGGAAGCTTCGAAGCCGCTTGTAGTGCTGCCAAGTCCGCAGTTATATATCCGCGCAGTTATGAGAAAATATTTCTCTGCATCTCTAAACGAGTGATGTGTTGCGAAAGAGCTCCCGTGGGACACACCGGTGCGGTGCATTCGTTGCACATCTAGATGGCGGCAACTCTCCCCCTTCTACTGTGGGGGGACACAGCACCCAAGGGGTTGTTCCGCCCAACAAGAGTTTACACATCGTCTCCTCACATATAGAGGAAATTGTTTCCTGTCCTGAAACGCTTGCGTTTCCGCAGAAGTTTGTCAGTGGCCGCAAAGTTCTCATCGCATCGTGGTTACCTGCTGCAGCCGAAGGCGAGGGGAGTTTGTGAACAGCGCACGCCGCCAGCATGCGAGAGGCCAACGCACCGTTCCCCTTAACTCAAATATTTCAGCGCCACATGATTTCACGGCCGCATCGCGACTCAGCAGCCCCTAAATGATTGCGCTCATCAGTGTTTCGGCGCTTGTGCAAATTCTTTTCCGCGATGTTGTGGCGGTAGGGCGTGAAACAATCTGCAAAAGGATTGCAGACAGCTCCAGTATCTCCAAAGGGAGTCCCTGCACAATAAAAGGGCTTCAGAGCTGCGTTTGTAGGACGTCATGTGGTCAGATGGAATTCGCCGTCTCTCGGCGGGTGATAACTTGCCATAATGCAGATGTGGCCAGTGGGATTGCTCGCTGTGGCATGTGCTTCAAAGTCAACCGAACTGCTCGTAGGAAAATACAGGGGAATCGAAAAATTCATTTGTGGGTGACGCATGCGTTCTTGATTGTCCGTTCCTCTTTGATGAAGGAAGTAGCTGTGGGTGGCGGCACTAGCTGCCACTCATCAGGGCACAGTTCAGCGGCTACCACAACATACAGAGAAGCGCGCCAACAAGACTACCGCGACAAAATAACTGCAGCTCTTTCCAGGGGCGGAGGAAAAATGGCTTATGAATGGGCACTACAAGGAGGTCCACCTGTGTGTTCTGAGCATGGTCCTGGCCGGCAACTACAATCACACTTTGTGAACGCAGCGAAACGCTTGGTGGGTTCAGACCGCATACGTAACGCAAAATATGTGCGACCTCCCTGTCGGATACAGAGGATCGTCCACGCTTCACGCGTGCCGACTTCGTTCTCCTCAGGCTCTTTTTTGTCAGAAGCCCCTTTTGATCTTCCGTTCACTGCAGCACCAACTGATCTAGGTCGTCGTCCTGACCAGCTCATACAGCACGTAAACAGCAACCGGCCCTCATTTCGACCCCCTCCCTCTAGCAAAAGGATAGCAACCACCTTGCAGGACGCAGGCCACACGCTTGAGGAGCTGCCCAACACCTGCGTGCACAAAGAACCGGACGATACAAGTAGGTGGCAGCTTGCTTCTGTAGCTGGAGACACTGGTACTTTTGTCAGGCCTGGAGACCCTGTAGAGACACCCCCGCTGCCGCCAACGCGAACGTCTCCAATTTTTGTCAATCCCAGTTTGCTTTGCCCATCTCAAGAAATTGAAGGTAGCTATGTGGTGCTCGACGGCGACGAGAAGGCGGAACATTTCCAGCAGCAGGAGGTGCCGCAGCATGGAGGCGTAAGGTCAAAATCGACTACAAAGGCCAACGACCTCTATGAGGACCGACTGCGTGGCCCGCTCACCATGCACGAGTGGCGAGATAATCTCGCGTTAGCTGTGAATCTGGAAGGGCCTCAAGATGTCTACGTGCTGGACTTTGACACGGTGATTCAGCTAAATCTACGAGAAGTGACCCATACAGCCATTCATGCCTGGCAGCACCTGGAAAAACAGAAGAATGACGCTACTGACGAATCCGGTGGCAGGTCGCGGTGTCACCCCACTGCCACCCCGCTGGTATATCGTAGTCTTCAGGAGGGGACAGAAATCAAAGGACCACAAAAGCCTCGTGCCGCCGAGAGTGACAACGAAACTTCTGTCCCGCCCTCAGCGGGTGCAGCTGTTGGTCACCGTTTCGCGGAAATTTTCTCGACGCAGAGATTTGCTCGGGTGGAGTGTCCTGCGTGGTTGGAGGCGCGGATACGTGACGTTCGGAGATCTCTTGCCCTGCGGGGCAGCCCTGACTTCATGGTAGCCATGAGGCGCATTGTGGAGCTGTTGACGTACGAGGAGAAAAGGCGTGGGTCCACAATCGACTCATTTGCAGAGCGCAACGAGAAGTGCTTTCAAGACAAATGGGAGAAAATGAAAGCTGCAGAAAAGATGTGGCTAGTGACCAAAAGTGGGAACTTCTTCAACATTCAAGATACCCTTAAATTCTGCCGCGGCTCAGCGGATGCAACAGGAACTCGAGACGACACCGCGTACCCGTGGATGGTTCGATCGCTGCAAGGGTGGGAGGCAAACGGGGAGAGGGCTGCTCTTTACAAACGCTACAACACGACCGAGGCTGAACTTCAACAGGTATTCGCTTTTGTTTTGCCAGTCGGGATGAGTTAACGTGGCTTGACCAGGTAATTTCAGTTTCAAATGCTACCTACGAGAGAAATTGCCTGAGCTGGATATTACACTGAATCATGAAGTGCAGAAGCGTATATCGTGACCTGCTGATTAGAAAGCTGTCTTGTCATTAGATTACAACAATATCATCTAATACTACTTGTGTCTGTGAGTACCAAGACGTGCCTGAGTACCAAGACGTGCGTGTGCACTACGCGTTGCATTCCTGTGGGAAGCTGTACTGAGAGTGCGCGTAAAGCTGTGAGAGAGTGGTATGAACTCTGTCTTCCCTGGTTTTCTACTTGATAAGGAGGCTTTTTTGCAGGTGGCCGACAGTCTCTGTATCGGCGGAAAGCGAGATCTGTCCCGTCGGGGCAGCCGCAGTTCTTCTGTGTAGGCCAAGAATTTCAGACGGCAACAGACCGTTTCATTTCTTGTGACCTTGTCAGGCCTTCAATCACGCCCGTGCGGCATGGAAGATGGCCAACAGTAAAAGCTGGAACGAGCATGTGAAGTACCGCGGTTCTTTGACGCATATCGGTCCGACTGATGCTGACAGACTGGGGATCTACGAAGGCTTCAACCCAGCTGCGATTTGGTGTTTGAACAACCACATCAACGTAAGTTGCTGCCACACAGAGAGCTGTTTATTCCGCGGTGAGTGGACAGTACGATTCCTGAGTACGTATTCAGGATCGAAGCTATCCTGTAGTTCTGCAACAATGTAATCAAGGTACCACTGTGTAGTCCTAGTTGACTTCACACAATATTGAAGTTTCGGGCAGAGAAGGCAAATTGTTGCACGTGTGTCTGCGGTTTGGCTGCTGCACGTAGAATTGGCGTCGCCCGGTGCACATCCTTTCGGTATGGGAAGAGTCCGCTGAGGTCCTATCAATGTTGCGTCTGATGGGGCTGTCGGCTGCAGACGTGGAAGCAGCCAGGCTCGTCCACGTCTACGGGCGGGACACCATGGAGCAGCTCGTAGCGGCTGAAAAAAATCAGTGCGCTGAGCGCCAGCGAGAACGGGCGTCGACTGAAGGGGCCCCTGAGAAGGAAGGCTGCACTCTCACACCTTCTGCTTTAAGAGTAAGACATGGCAACATCTGCTCTGCCGTGCGCATCAGCAGCGGAAAGCTTCTCACCAAGCGTGAAGCACCGAGTGTCGTGAAAAGGCCACGTTCCCAGCATTTAGTATGAGTTCTGGAGGAGGCGGTGTGCTTGCGTTTTAAACGAAAGTTGTGTTTCGCCTTGCGGAAAGGATCAACTTTCTTTGCTTGTTGCGTGCACATTCTACGCTACGGCGTGGAGCCAGGGGATCACGGGAAAATAGGTTGCTGCGGCCAGGAAAAAAGAACGTTGTCAACTTCCCAGCTAGTAGAAGGGTCAGAATTGCTCAATGAATTCCCTTTTTGTCAGCGTAATACGGCGTCGACACACCGAACATATTTGATTTCTGGTTTTAGGAAGAAGAAGAGACGGCTTGCCTCAAACTTTCGGCCTTAAGGTATATTCTGCGTGGCTGGCGCGCGGGGAAAAACGCCTGGAAGCCCGTTCACGTCGTTGACGGCAGCGTGCGAAGCCTCCTCGCACTGCGCGATTCCTTAATGTAAGAGCTGTTCTATCTAGTTGTCCTCCCGTAGAAGACTACGTGCTGCCCGTAGCCGTCCTTTCTGACGCTGGTGCTCCATACCTGCGCGACGACCTCGCGTGTTTGTGCCATTCTCACCGCAGGCCACGCCAGCTTCGCCTGTATTTTTGCGAGTGGGGGCACTCAACTATCGAAGATAAGGCAGCTGCTTTTCTCGCTAGCGGGTGGGCATGCCCTGCTGTAACACAAAATGAAAATGTTCTTATCATGTCACTTCGTAGGGGTCTCTTTTCAGGACAGGAGCATTGGTCACAGTGGCTCTTTGACAGACGTTATTCCACCGTCCCACCACCCGGCAGCGGAGACCTACTGTATCTGATGTAGCGACAGGGGCGACAGACAAAGAGTGACTTTTGGTTTTTGTCTTAACAGGATCAAATACGTGAAGCACAGTATGGAGCTCGTCAAAATCATGAGCACCCCCGCGAATATTCCTGCGCGGCAGTGGACTCACGGTTACACCAGCTGCCCCCCGGAGTGGATGGAGGACTACAAAGTGAGGCGCTGGCTGCGCTGGTGCGGCTTTATTGGAGAAGAAGACACGGTCGTACAGGACATTTCAGTGCCTGAGCACCCTGCAAGTTAAGCGGCCCTTGCCGCTCCTGGGATTCCTTCGTGCTATCAGGGAAGAATCAGTTGACTACAGATCTAAGTAGGGAAGTGGGAAAGTTGTGCAAATTATGTTGCAACTGAAGGCGATCAGGGGAGAGACGAAGATGACGTCACTCTTTGTATCATCAGTTGTTCAGGTTACAGGTACTGTATTGTACCTGGTAACTGTTCGCGTCGCCACTTCTTGTGCATTCACCGGGACGGGGTCTGCTCGAATGGGCTGCGTCCAGAGGAACACGCTGTTGAGAATGACCCAGAAGAAAGCGCTGCGTTTTCTGGTCAACCAGAGAGTGGTATGTGTGTTTCGTGCTTTGCAACGCCTGCTAAGCGTCTGTCGAGAGGAGCACCGAGGGAAGGGGAATGTCTTGAAAGTCTATGTCTACTTCGGTTTCAAGTCGTGGCGGTGGTCTTTTGTTGCGCTTGGCGTCACGAAGAACAGTGGCAGCTGTCACTGTGAGATATTTTAGGCGGTACTCGACTGCAGTCTGCATTGTCAAAGGGAAAGGAGGATACGATGAGTAGAGTCGCCGGGCGTGTTCTCGCGACGATTTTGAAGCCTGTCAGTTTACCAGTAGTTGTTATTCTGTAACTGCGTTACGCAAGCGCACCGCTAGAGGCGTTTGGCAGAATGACTTACATCCAGGTCTGTGGCAGAGGCATCAATATGTCCCTATGTAACCTGGCATGCAGCAGGTGAAACTTTCAGCGTATTTACCTTAACCCATCTCTCCAGCAGAAAAAGCGCCGGGGACATCTCGATAAGAGGCACTGTCTCCTCAGAAAGAGTCGCTAGGTCTTCGACAATCCGCGCTATCTGATACAACAGTACTGTATCTTTGTCCGCTGGCGAGGCATTGGAAGACGGCGGCAGGCGGGGAACTGCGCACACGATAAACAAGAAAGACTGCTGTGATCATAGAGCCCTTCTCTGCAGCTGGCACAGGTTTCCTGCAAGGTGCTGCGCGAAAGCATAGTCGCGACTTTCACAGGATGCGCAGGACACCGTCCAGGTATTCGCTTCACACACAGTTCCAGGTGGTCGGATCCTCACCGCTTGTTTCACTCATGTGACCTGTAATGTTTGCCATTCGTTTTCGACAACAGATGTGAGCGCAAGGGACGACGTAGTGTCCTCTTACCGTGACCGAAAAAAACAAGATACACCGTAGGCAGGACGATGTGCCATTTTTGTGGAGGAAGACAGCTCACTTCTTTCAAAAAAACATGTCCTTCGCGCAGCAATTGTGCAAGTGATCGCCAGTCTGGCAGACGTAATTAGGGAAGCGCGGAACGTGCCTAGGAGGTCTCATGTTTGTGCGTCTGTGTAGTAGAACGAAGTGCGAAGCTGTATTTACTCTAGATTGTGGAGATACCTGCTGGCTTGTAACTGGAGAGCCTTTGCACGAAAGAGCTACCCAGCCTGCTGCGCATTTTCTGCCAGTCCCAGTCCGTTTCGGGCGCCTTCGAATTCATGCGGAGGGAGCCCGGACGCTCTCCCAACAAAAGCAGACAGGCAGCCAAAATCGGCTCGGCAGATGCCGTGAGTGGAATAAACATACTTTCTGCAAAACAGGCACCCAGGCACAAGCTCTCGTATATACAGGAATCGAGAGCACGCGGAATCACACAGGAAAACAGGCTGGAGGCAAGGCTTGCTTCTCGGTATTCCGTGGAGCGTGTGCTCGTCCCCGTAGTAGCCGTTTCCTTGGAAAGACCTTGTTTACATAGGAAGGCCGTTTTCACTTACCCATTTCATTCAGTAAACCTCCATGTTGCTGGCACACGAACTCGCAAGTCTTTTCATATTTGACTTTCGCCTCCGCCTCGTCCAGAAAAAAGGTCGGGTCTAGCATTTCCATGAAGTCGTCGTCGTCTTGTTCTTCCTTATCTGGTTCGCTATTACCTTCCTCCTCAGCGCTTTCCCTCTCTGTCTTACCCCCTCCTGCTTCATCATCCTCCCCTCCTGTCCCGCGCTGGCGGTCGCTGGTTGGCCCTTCGTCATCGTCCTCGGCTCTACCATCTGTGAGTTCTTCCTCCCCGTCTTCCGCATCTTCCGAGTGCTCTCCCTCCGCATCGCTTTGCTGCTGTTCTTCTGACACCTCACTCTTTTTTTGTTGTCGCCTTACGTACGCTGCTCGCTTCCTTTCGAACTGGCGTCTCTTTTTGTCCTCAGCTTGCTTCAGTTGCGCTTGCTTGCGCTTGACGCGCTCCTCCTTTTCTTGCTGGAGCTTCGCTTCCAGGCGCTCGAGCGCAAGAGTTTTTTCTGCATCTATATCTGGAGCTGCTTGCGCTTCTACCTTCTCCAAGCCTTTTTCGATTGCATACGCGCGCTCCTTTCTCCGTTCTTCATCCATGCTGTTCTCTGCCTTTCGAGCGCAGAATCCCAGTTTTCAACCGAAGCAGAGAAAACAGGCAGAACTTTCCGCTAATAGAGTGAGTGTGTCTGGTGAATATGACGGCGAAGCCTCAGAGTGCCTCTGAGGATGCGGAGCCACACAGGGAGTGTGGAAAGAAGATTTGACCATGAGTCGATGCCATCTAGTGTGACCCGAGGGCCCTACGTACTGGGTCGACCACAGGACGGTACGTTCCACACGCCATTTGCTTCGATCGCTAATGACATCCATACACACGGTGTTTGTCGTTCCGAGATGTGGATCTGCACCTGGGCCCTGACGGCTGCAAGTCGCGTTCTAATGCAGTGCTTCTTGATTGCTTCGACGAATTTTGACAGCCTTGTGACCGCCTGTGGAGAGACTCTTTCATCCATACCCAGAGTGTCGATACAGAAAACCAATTTCACTGTGGTGTGTGTATACGTGGGAGGTGCGACAGGGGGAGGCAATGCCTCCTTATCGTCTTCTGTCTCGCTTTTTCGCCGCTCGTAGTCTCCCTCTACATCAGAGTTGTCTGCCTCAGGGTCCGCTTCGCCTCCAAGCGTGGTTCTTTTACTTTGCAAGCCACTCGACATAGAACTTCTCCTGCTGAGAGACTTTCTATGCTCTGGAACAGCACAGTGATCCAGGACAAGATGTGTAGCCCGCTTTGGAACGAAGAGCAACTGGACTGCGGTAGAAATTATTGCTCGCATATTTCCGTAGAACGTCTAAGAAGACCCGTCCACGTGTAGGTGTCCAGCAGAGAAGTCTGCCGTGTGCTAGTGTGCTAGCGATTTCACCACTTTCCGGGTAAAACACTAGGAGACAATGGAACAGCGAAGGCGCCGAAGATGCGCCCCTATCCAGTACTTTTAAGCTAATAATTCTCGACACAGTTCCTTCCCCGTCACACAAAGAAGCGGGTGTCTCTTCAGTGCTGTTAACGACGTAAGCGCCTGTGACTCTCCTCGCCCTCCCAGATTTGCAACCCTAATCTGGGTCACACGAGGAGATCCCGCCTGCGCCCGCACCTGTGGAGGCCGCTTGCTTGCGGGCGCTTTCTTCCTCTTCAATAATTCTTTCTCTATTCTGCACTTCGATTAGATATTCTCTCATGGCGTCGACGTTGACTTTGTTGGCCGGATCTTCAAATATCAGCGAAACAGCCGCGAGGCTACCAGGCCTCACCATTTTCCAAAATTTGACTCGTTCGTCTGCCATCACGTCGGCGACAATAAGCGGCGTTCCAACTCTGCCCTTCGGTTGATCTCCTTCAGCCTGTGTGTCCTTATTATCTGCGCTCTCCGATTGTGTCTCACTCTCCTTCTTTTCTTCTTTCTCATCGGAAATATCGTCATCGCTGTCTGAATCCGTACTGTCCTCGCTGAGGGATCTTTCGGGCTCGATCGTTTCTGGCAAGGCATCCCATACTACTCCCTCATCCTGCAAGACAAATTATGGAACTGATTTTTGGATCCGAATTATTTGTGCCAGATCGTGATACTAACAGGCAGCGTGAGAAGGCAAATGGATCGGTTCGACCTGCTTTTGACGTAAGTTACCCACAACCTGGTTACAGGAAGACTCTCTCACTCTGTCTCGTGGTTTCCAAGTTGTACACGTTTCCACGTGTGTCACGCAGCGTAGGAAATCGTCCCACAGAGCACTCACAGAGATGTGGAGAGTCCCCCCTGCACTCCCCTCGAAGTCTTACGATAATAAGAGAGAAAAAATAGGAGCCTGGATGATTTGCTTCCACGCGACTGAACCTCTCGCCTTCTGTGTCATTATCACCTCAGACTTACAAGAATTGTGGCACCTGCTCTGAGGCAATTCCCGTAAGTGTGCATGTATAATTTACCTCCTTCAGTGTCATGTCGACCAGAAACATGCTTTCGCTATCGGCGCCAACATATTGAAGCACTGCACCGCTAGAGTCTCCTTCGCCGTATAGCTGCATCATGTATGCCGCTTTAACACCTAATGCAGATTTTAAGTAGTCCAGGATTCGCTGGAACTCCTTTTCTGACATCCAAATAGTGTTTTCTAGTGTATCCAGAACGGCTCTGTCCTCCTTTGTCAGACCTTCGCTGTCGTACGTTGTAGCCCTTTCGGCTTCGACGCGGAGCTCGTCCTTCCGCTTAAGTTTTATTTCTGCTCGATCCTTTACCAGTTGCTGCAGAGTCAATGTTAGACAACAGGGAAGCTTTGCACTTGACGGTATCCTCTTAGGAAGTGTTGTTCAGGGCCTAGTCATAAAGAAGCTTCTGTTTTGTGACGCGGGAACGCGGCTTCAATTGCAAGGCATGTTGTCTTCGTTGCGGTGTGAACAGGTAGCTGTAGTCCCTCTTTTTGAAGAGACGGGTGAAATTGCTCAGTGTGACAGGAGTGTTCAGCTCAGTGTGCACTGTACCTGTCCTTGAATTTTCTCACCGCTCTTTCCGCAGCTAGCACCTTCTTCCTCTCTTCATTCTCCGCATACCGGCGTAGCCACTGGACTAGATAGTCAACGGGATCTAAGTATTCAGGCGTCCCGCATGCGCACGTAGACTAAACGTACAGCCATTTCACGCTTTGAGTGGCAGTCGAGTCGTCGCCATGGTAAAGGAGACTTGTCGTAGAAGGTATGTAGCGTTCACATATTCTGCTCCGTACCCACTCATCCAGAGCAGGTCCGCGCTATGCACAGGTATCCCGTGGCTGTTGGAGTCCTTTCAGAACGTGTAGCATGTGTGGGATACTGCATACTGCTGGCGTTCCATAGCAATATGGCCAACACAGTTTCCAGAAGCACCTTGCTGTTTGGCTGAAGAAGCACTCGCTAGTAAGCGTATTAATTTCAGTGTGCCTCCCGGGGCACAAGAAATGGGAAAAGGTAAAGACATAAAGGAGTGAATCCCTACCGAAAGGTTGTTTGCGGGCCATTGCGGCAAGGCCTTGGGAGAGCGGCCTCGCAACCGTTTTTTCAAGGAATTCGTTGGTCTCTGCCTGTACAACTCGGTGACGCTGCAGAATTTCAACAAGTGCCTTTCCTTTCGCAGGAGAAGAAGGGTTCTCAACGTGATCATCATATCCCAAAGTACGCTTTGCTCCTGCGGAATGCGCGAGATCTGGCGCGGCGCCTGGCACCGAGCCAGGTGGTGTGACTGTCGCGCTCATTGCTAGACAACGCTGACAAAGATATCCGCTTTGGACGGGCTCCCCGGTGCGTCTTCGCTTTGGTCTCCAATAATGGACTGACGTAGTGCCGTCTAACAAGTTAATCTTCCATGCGTGTCGCTGACTTCTTACTCGTTGTCACATTATACAGGATGAGCTGATACGCTGGAAGGGACACGACATCCACTACATTCAACAGCACTGTGGTGTGGCCCCGAGAACCACAACTATATTGTATTGTGTCTTGTTTGATTGTGTTTCTTTCTTCATGCACTGATGTGGGTACGTAAAAAGGCGAAGACCCCGGCTCGACGCTTCGCGCTAGTGTGGCAACGGATATACAAGAAAGTGAGTAGTTTCTGAGGAGGCCACTTCTGAAGAGGAAGCTGCCTTCGCAGGTAACCGACAGCCCGCTGAACTGTTCTGGTTTCAGGACTCCTGAATAGATCATGACTTATCTTTTCCAGGATTTTACGTAAGGTGGCACTTTCATTGGTAGACCATTTAGCCTGCGTCCTGTTGTCCTTCCGGGCATCTGACGAAGCACCTTTATTTTGACTTTACCAGGTCTGCAGAGACCTCGCAAGAGAACACTTTGGAATTGTGCTTGTCGGCCTCATCTCAGCATTGCTCGCCACTTTGAACTTGGACGCCACTGGGCTGTCCACACGCGCTCACAGATTGCCTTCGAGGAGGCTTTTAGCGCAAACGCTAACCGACCTTATTACCTTGAAGGGTTATAACATGAAAGTCTGTCACAGTTCTCAAAAGAAGGAAAGCGGGTCAACCGGAGTGGACGCCCCGCATTTGAAATGCTATGTTGCCCCACACAAAGACGGCAACGTGTTTAATTACCATAGCCGATGACGACTCACATTACGTTCCAGCGTCTCCTTTCTGGAGATTTTCAGCTCTTGAACGATTAATTCGGGTATACTACTTTGGCAGCGGACACTCCTAAGACATACATACCATCCCCGTTTTATGTTTAACCGTTTTCGTGCGCGGACACGCCTTATACCTTGCGAAACCACCAATGCAAAAATAGTTGAGGACAAACTGTGTAAAGTCGGTCCACTGAGATGCTACAAACAACGGTTTAACGTCCATCCTGCGGCGATGCTGTCTTGTGTGTCAGGACAATAAACCTTCTGCATTACGCCTTATTCATCAGTTGATTGCAACGAAGGTATTTGAACCTGCTGAGAACGTCTCCGCCACCGTCTTAAAAGAACCTGTGAATACGTGAATAACTGCGTGAGCGTTTCCGCCGTGCACACCAGACGAGGAGCTCGGCAATCGTTACCATCCGGATGGCACAGCTGTGAACACGCCACTCGCAGATTTCGGCGACAGTGCCAGTTTCTCTATTCTAGTTCAAAGTCCACCGCAGGAATCACAAACTGTTTATCAGGGGAGAGATTGTGGAGCCTCAAGATTTAGCGTGACGCTAACTAAATTATGAACTTGCATACCATTTTACCCAAGTATCTACGCGGTTTATTTCATGCTTGGGCCTGCTTTTTCATTCACGTGATTGTAGCGGAGAGTGCCTCATACATCGATAGCAATATGCGACTTATATACGCAATCGAAGGTGACGCCCGTTCATAAAGGAGATCTCGCTTGCCACTCGTAGATCTACCCGTTATGACGTCTTGAGCCGCGCTGTCGTGCTGCACGTTCGCAGTGCCTGGGCGGCTTATTCACAATCGCGTCATGCCAGTCTCCATTGTGCAAGTCAGCCAAAGCAATTGAACCGGTTATGGTTTTGACGTGCTACTCTCCGTTGTCAGCTCTGCCGAATCTTATTCTGAGCAACTTCACGCGGTAGTGGATGTGCAGGCGGGAAACAGACTGATTTTTGTGGGTTTGTTGCATTAATTTCCCTTCTACGGGACTGTCAACCACGCCGTTACCAGTTATTGTCGCCAGTACTACAGTTTTTTCAGTGTCCGACAGCGAACATGCACAGACGCTCGGATCCACAACCAAACATCCGTAATGGTTTCGCTTGTCGGCAGCAGAGGGTATGGAAAGCTGACGCCGCCTACCACGGCCAGCTTGCCTGCAACGGTGTAGTGAAATCTCTCCAACCGTCAGTCTAAAAAACCCGCTTCTTCAGCACAGATGTGTCACAGGCCCCTGCGCTGAGGGATGTGCAACACGAGGCCATCAAAAGCTGCCAGAACTTGGAGAGGTGAAGAGTGCGTTTTTTCCGTACACCTTGCTGCAGCCGTGCGGTCTTTCACCACGTCAAGCCGCTTTAATTGGGAGCTGCCGCGGCATTCAGCGCGCAGGAGTGATTCTCTACAAACATCACCGCCAAAGCACACACGTGGAAGCGTCAGCCATTAGTAAACCTGTCTGCAATTACAGAACGAACGACCCACGTAGGGAGGGTGGAACCAGTCTGGCAGCCTGGCGTAATAAACGACCTGATCCCCCCGTGTGCGTATGTGGTATCACCTTCTTAGAGTGCACATGTAAAAATCTGCAGGTGAAAACAATTCTGTAAGACTACTTACAAGACGAGAAAGAGGCACCTCAGTCCCAGCACGCATCTAACTCCGTGTGAAGGCACGTACGAAAGCCAACGACAGAGAGATGTACACTGAAAACGTCTCACAATATTTTAGTCAAAAATATGGCTAAAAGACAATGACAGGCTTCTTTTTCACAGAGCGCAGATGGAACACTCAGTGATAAACACGACTATCGACTATGCGGACGGCACTGTCAAGTGCAGGTCTGCGCCGCTACTGTGGGATGGACCAGGTACCACTGTACTGTCTCGTGGGAGAACGGAGCTCAGTTGGCCACGGACAGCCTTCGTGGCTCTTGAACACACGCTGCTGACAAGCAGTACGTTCGCCCAGAGCCGAAAAACTTTTTACACATGTCTAAAGAGACACGCACGCAAACGCAGATACGAGATCATACTAACTTACAAGGCTTCTTGCTCCACCTGCTGCATCACAACGGCAGACGTAAGGCTCGCGTCGCCCTTGTACCTCTGCGAGAAGTGCGTCAGCACAAGGCGTCGTGCGCCGACACGTCCAGCAAAGCTGTACCGTAGGCCGCAGAAGAACGCGAACAGCAGCAGGGCAACCGTTATTGGGAAGAGTAATTACTATTTTGATAATTAAGTAGTCACTGTTTGGTAGACAGAAAAGGTAACACTGGGCACCTGCCTTACTACGCGAAAACGCCCCCCGCCGCGGACAAAACGTAATTGAGAGGTAGTCAAACCCAGCTTGTTAAAAAATTTAGGTCCTGCCCCACCACAAGAACTTTTGAAAACGTTCAGCTCCATTGGGACGCAGATAGTTATATCAACGAGAGAGACGGCTTCACTCAGATAAGACTCGCTCTACCTCAGGGCGTCGGCAATACTTAGCTGCAACAGAAGACCCCGTTGGGAGAGACGCACGAACTGTACATCGCAGCAGAAAGCCTTTTGCCACAACGACGATTGGACGGCGTGCACACAACATGGGAGATATTTTGCTGTCAAAACTCGACTCGGCTGCTTTCCGCTTAAAATTGACAGACGCACACAAACACACAAATCGCGACGGAAAACTGTGCAACTCTCACCTCCACTTCTGCATTACAAAACTGCGCAACTCTCACCTCCACTTCTGCAACACAAAACTGTGCAACTCTCACCTCCACTTCCCTTAAACTTTGGAGAAGACGTATTCATTTATGTATCCAGAAGCAACTTGTGCACAGACCGGTGGTAACAGCCGGGAATTATGAGAATGCCACTTTACTGCGGAATTGCCCAGCGGTCACATTTAGAAAAAAATTTCCCACGAGCTAAAAACCTATTTTCACAGCATAGGCTCTCCGGCAAAAAACACGCGCCTTACATAATGATATTCCGGTTGGTCATGTTAGCCGAGGTAACGTTTTCTCAGGCCTTCAGCAACATCGCAGGAAGCTCCCTTCGCGCATACTGGAATAAAATTCACACATTTGCAGCTATCATCGTACTACTCAGTTGCTACTTATGAGTAGACGTTTCAGGACGGTTCTTTCTCCTGGGGGCCTCAAAGGAAAGATGTCTGAGGAAATGGAAATAATGTTTCTATACATACAAGCTGTAAAGCGGCCTTCTCAGGTCCTCCACAGTAGTATACAGTGAGTGTATATCAGCTGTTATGATTAGACAACGGACTCCTCCGATACTGACTTTCTATCCCGTCAATCCTTATGAGCATAATCGCGCCTAGTTGTAGCTGAGGGACAATCCGCGGCTGATCCCATGGCTGTGTACCCAGAGCAGCGGTTAAGCACCAGTCTGATAAGTTCCCTCCTTTCCTGGATTTATAGTTGTGGCGTCTCCGCCCTCTATACTTACTCCCCGGCTAGCGCAGCGGTCGAATGTCCACGTGGAAAAGCTTCTTCATCTGCAGCACTCCAGCGTCGTCTGCACGTTCCGCGGGTGTTTTCCCAGATGACCTTTTTTTTTTCTGTGCCGACGCTGTTGTTGCTGCTAGCGTTGTTGCTGCTGCGGCTGCTGCTGATGCTACTGCAGTAGTCCGGGCCCAGCTCGCCGTCGCCTCTGACTCTTCTGGACGCGTCGTCGCCGTCCACCTCCATCGCACTCTTTGAACCACCGGCTCGTCCAGTTTCGCACAGTGTGCTTTCGTGAATCTGTCGGAAAAGTCAACCAAGCATCACTAGAGAAAATTTCGAGGAAGAACAAACCGCAACTACACCGTGTTAACTCAAGAGACGGACAAAAATTAGACAGCTGGACCGAATTCCTGCAGTGGCTGACGACCTCGGGACAGTCTTAACCCGCAGCTGAACAGAGGCACATATATTTACACGTACACGTTGATAGATAGATACGCACACGTAAGTATCGATATACACAGGCGTATACATAGGTCTACACATACTCCGGCAAACAAGTTCCAATCTTTTTCTAAGACACATGCGTCTCTACAGCTTTCTGCAACTCCCTTCCTCACGTGGAGCCCGGGCGTTTTCACACTGCTGCACTTCTGCGGTTTTACCATCACATCGCAGTTGCGGATGTAAGTGGTCATGGTGGAGGCGTCGCACGTGTCGAGGCACAGGCAAAACTTCCGCAACTGCTGTGTCTCCTCTTCGAATACGTCTTCGTGCTGCAACGTCGTGCCGTCGGGGAACGTGTAGGATTCTCCTGGCATCAAATTGGAGAGAACCTGCAGTCCACGCAGAGGAAAGAAGACATGTCGGTGACGACACCAGCCGCTCGTGCTGGTGTGCTGCCTTTCTAAAATTTTAATGCTAACGATCCTTCTTAGACTGAAGCGATCAAGAAGAGTTTGCCTAGTCCTTGAAGGGTTGTCTTAAAATTTTAAAACTGTCTCCCTCGTGAAAAGCGCTGTTCTTTGTTTGCCTTGCACCGACATGCAAATTCTCGTAGCAAGAGATCGCCCGAGTGCTCACCATACTTTCACGTCTTTCTCTCTCCTACCTGAACCTAAGTGGAAAGCTATGGAGTGGGTGCCTCTGTACGCTGGCGGAAAAGCTTTTCTTGAGAGTCTTGGATCTCTTGCCAAGCTGCAGTCAAGTTCTTTCCTCTACAGTTACACATGTCTCCCACCTGCTTTCTTCTTCCCTTTTGTCAGCCTTTGTAGCTAAGAGGAGCATCTGTCAACCCACGAAAGACAGAGGCACTGCGTATACGTAAACCTTGAAGCAAGTACTGTTGCCCTGGCTCGCGTATTTCTACAGCTGTTCAGAAAGAGCGCCGAGCCTACAAGGTACTGCGTGCTTCACACGCATTCAAGCCCCTTTGTTCAGACGAGAATGTTGTGTCCCTCTTCGAGTCCTACGTAGGAGCAGCACGGGGGCAAACGACGAGAACAGCGACACGCGCTGGTGTAATCCTCGTAGCAGTTAAAGTTGATGCTGAAGATGTCACACTTCATATCGCTCTCGGTAGCAACGTTCAACAACGCAGCAGCCTTTGGTGCATAGAGCTATGTATTTGTAAGCGACGATCCTTGTAAGCGATGATTCATTGCGCTTCCCTCTCTCACTATCTTTCCCTTCTCCTTGTACTCGCACTCTTCCTTCGCGTCTTTTGCATTGTCTTCGGCTCGCGTGGCTTGCCTTAAAAACAGCTTTCGGCTGTCCCTGCAAGGCGGGCAGCAACGCAAGGGCGGCTGCGTTTCGCTCCACCAGAGGAGAGACGGCTGCTGCGTTCAGGCGCCGTCGCGTGCGTCCGGTCTCCTCCACCACGTACCCCACAGTTGGTACAATGTGCTGAACGGCAGGAGACACACACACACACACGCGCAAGGCAAATGAGACGGAGAGCAACACATAACGTCGACAACATCGATGGAACGAGAAGCGAACAGCGGGGAACCAACGAATATTCTTCCTGGGAAAGCGAGACGTGCAACGACAAGAGGAGAGGTATAAAAAGGAAGGAAGAGTCAGAGATTGACGCATCGAGAGACGGGGAAATGCACACAGGAAGAACAGCTCACAGACGAGGAGAGAAACCGAGTGTAGGAAACAGAGAAATACACTGGACCAAAGAGTGCAACGATTCTTCGGTGAGGAAGAGTGCCACAGAAAGATGTGAACTAAAGAGACAGAGGTACAAAGACACGACAAGGGAACGAAAGAAAGAGAAGTCAACAGCTAAATAGGTAATAGACAGAGAGTGGGGAGGGTTTCGACTCAAAGAAAGACATACACGGAGGAGCCAAAAGACGATGGAAAAGGAACAGATTCGAAAGAGGAAACTCTTTTGCAAGGGGCAAGAGACAAGAAGCTGATACGGATCCACAGATGCGAAGAGGAAAACCTGTTGCTTCACTTACAACGATGATTGGTGCATACAATAATGAACTGCTGTAGCTCAAGCAATGCGTAACTATGGACGGGTGTCCATTCAGCTATAATAGGAGTGCGCTGGTGTCAACAGCTCCGCCACTACGTGTAGTCTCGGAGGCATATTACGCATATAAGCAAAGGTGCAGTACGATTATGTTGACGTAAATAGGTACGTCACCGCGTACATACATATACATATATATAGACATCTAGTTAAATCTGTCTCTCTCTATCTCTCTGCCTAGATCCACCCATCTACTTACGTATCTACCTATCAATCTATCCACCAACTTACCTATGCATCTACGCACCCGCACGTCGAAACAAGTGCACAAGAGGCAACCTGACCCACTCTCAAATTCGTCGTCATTATCGGGCCAGCAGTGAGCTTCGAAGAAACACCACCACGATCAACGCTCTGGTGTTTCTCTGTGTGCAGAAGAACAGTCGCTTTCTAACTGGTCGATTGCACTTCGTAAAGGACGCCATTCACACTGCAGCATCTCCCAAGAAGCTGTCCTGTACACACGACCTGCCGGCACACGCGTGCGGCTTGACCGAAGGTAAACTACAGGCATCCCCCCCAAGGCCTCTGTGTGTGTGTGTGTGGCGTATCCGTATGTATGTACTTGGGAAGTGTGGAAAGTTGACTGCGCGCCACCTGGAGACAAATACACCTAAACTGCAGAGAAGTTTCCCAGCTGCGCTTAAGGCCTTACACAGATACATGTGCGCGCACACACATATGTGCATCTGCTTGTTCGTAGAGGCAGACGTACACGTAGACAGCAAGAACCGTGTGTGGGTGATTTTTCCTGACTAGCCCACCCGTATGGGGACGGCGAGAACGTTGGCTCCTGCTTCTTCGTGCGCTTCGTATGTTCCGTCTGGCCGCGCAGGGATGTTTCTTCCTCCTTCGATTTCAAACGGCGTCCTGATCGGCGCAGCAGCAACAACAGTCATGTGTACGTGCCCGCGCCTAGACAGCAACAGCTGCCGTGAGCGACAAAGTCAACAAGATGGCCCCACTCTGCAGAAAAAGAGTAAACGGCTGCGGTCGCTTCTGAAAGAGTTGTCACCCGCAGCGGCTCAAAGAAGGTCCTCCTTCCTGCTGGGTAGGCCTCGTACAAGCAGCAGCGTCACCACACTCCCAGAAAAAAAAAATTGGTCAGGCGCGCGTGTACGCGCAGCCTCAGAGAAAACAGCTACGCGCACGTGCCTGCACAGGTGTACACAAATTTACCAACGTTGGCACCTGGTTTGTCCAGGCTTCGTCACTCTTGATGCGTATAGCGGTGGTTGGCAGTCAGACAGGGGTTGCTAGCCCTCAGCAGCCACAGGTTCGCCTATCGTATAGAGAAAGATATTTTTGCTGCGTCAAGCTGCTTAGGCGTGGTTCGACCCTTCTCGACGTGGAGAAAAGACGACGTCGGCCAAAAAAGACGACGGTCAGGACGCAGACACGCCGTATGGGAACGGCCACAACGTATAGAACAACAGCTCAGAGAGCAGAAGAGAAACAGACAAACCCCCTGCAGCGGCAACGAGGCTTCTGCGAACGCTGCCTACATCGCGACGTCTTCGCTGTCTGCACATGGAAGGTGGGGTCGTGGGACATTTCTCGCACACGTGGCTACGCTGGTGGCTGTAGAAGATAGGTTGAAAGTCCGCCACGCTATACATAGGCAGACTTGTGGACACGGAGCCGTGTATGCGTGTAGACTGGTGGATACGCAGACGTCTGCGTAGAACGAGAAGCAGGTAAAGATCCACCTACTGAATAAAAGGCTCATACCTCGCATACGACACTGCTTCTGTGGCTGTTGTGCTTTTTTGGTGGAGACTTTCACCTTTGTATTGACCGCGGAGCCCTGTACCTACCGAGAGCAGCTCCCGCCACACCTCACTTGCCGTGTGGAGTTGATAGTCCTGGGGGGTCCCCCCGCCCAAAACCTCCATGCGTGTGATAATCTTATTCTGTGTGCAGCTCCCAGATGTTTTGCAGGCCTACACGCGTAACAATACGTGTACGTGTATGCGTAAATAACGCACATATATGTGTTTTACGTATACGTGTATAAATTTTTACCCCACTCGTGAGAGTGGTTTTTTCTGGATAAAAAAGACGCGACGCTACTAATTCATATATGCAGATATACCTGCGCTGCAGCACTGCAGTATAGACACAGATGTGTACTATGCGCGCGTGTACTGCAGGGCAGCTATCTTTTCGGGATCTTCAGTCATTCTGTTGCACAAGAAGAGACCAAAATTTAGTCCGCCTTCTTTTTTGATGTGCACGCGGTAGTCAGCCCTGCTCTACGCACACACGACCGAGTACTACTGTGTACGTAAATACGTATATATTCTTATTTTATACGTCCGCATGTATGCACATGTGGCGACGCGTCTACGCGTGTGTGTACAAACGCATACAAAAGTGTACGTACGCGAAAACCTACACGCACATATGTGCATACATATGTGTTCCAGTATACGTAGCCACACACACACACCCACCCACACACGCACACACGTATACATATTCATATATATACAGATTTGCACTGGCACACTTATACATCCGCCCCTCTATACATGTCACGTCTGTACCCGTCAGTCAAGCAGCTGTTCACTTTGAATCCTCCCCCGCGCAATCTTTCGAGAACGAGGCATGCAGCTGACTATTCTTTCCCGTGTCTACGTCGTTGAGTTTGCAAGTGGCGTGAGAGGCAGTTATCTGAGGAGATTTTCATACTGCGGAAGCTCAGGCAGCACCGCGTGCTGGCAGCGTCGTCCGCCGGGATGGGCGTGATGCAGGCAGGGCACTTCTTTGAACTCGTGGACGCGGTACGGGGCGCAGCGCCGCACGTAAGTTCCCTGCAGAGAAGACAAGAACGACCAGGGGAAGGAAAGAAAAGAACTCCCGACTACCCGGGTGACCTTCCACACACTATCGAGAAATGAGAAACCGAGTGAACAGCGAAGACGGAGGAGAAAAGTGGGAGAAAGGGTGGCGCGGAAACGCGCCAAGATAGGAGACGGGGGAAGGAAGAGAGAAGAACGGAAGAGAAGACGGAGGAGGAGAGGGGGCGGGGACTGGGAAACGGAACAAACGAGAAGAAAGAAAAGCTCGTGGAGTACAAGCAGCGAAGTGCACAGAGAAGCGCGGACTAACGCGAAGTGTACACATGCAGAGAAGATGGACAAGCGTGAAGACACGAAGTGAAGTTGGAGGCGAGAAGACGTGGGACGAAAGAAGAGCAAAATGGGGATGTGACGAGAAGAAAAAATACAGGACGGCAGGAAGAGAAAAGCTGGAAGCAAGGAGAGACACAGACATCCGTTCACGGCGGAAAAGGAGACGAACAAGACAACTGAAAGACGAACAGGGGGAAACGAGAAATTAGCGGAAAGGAAAGCGCGCAACGAAAACTCCGGCCGGACAGGACGTTACGAACTCAAGAAAAAAACAGCCGAAAAAAGAAGGAAAGGCAGACGACCACAGAAACCGAAAGATCGAACAGTCAAGTGTGACTCTCTCTCTCTCTACGACGCAGGCAGACATACAAATGCATCTGCATATATATAGGGCCATCCTTCAAATACACACTACTCCCTTTGCTTCTATATAGATATGTATGTGCACACTCATCCGGCACATAGATGCGCAGATACGTGTATGTACACAGCATTGAGGTGGAACATCATCGCGATACATGTATGTGCATATGCCTGTGTATTAGCAGGAAGTGTTTGCATAGACACGCTCCTGTAAAAAATTCAAGTTGAACGTCGTGACGCCATATATATAGAGACACACATGTGTTTACAATGAAACACACATATACACAGGTACGTATATGCGAAGAAAAATATATATATATATGCATATATAAGTGTGGATATATAGCCGTGTATGGATCGACATACGCCACTTGGTGGGAGAGCATGCATACACACGCACGTATCAGTCTGTGTGTGTCTCTCTCTTTTTCTCTATAAGTGGGAGCACACATTCAAGAAAATGCACGTGTGCAGAACTTACCAGAAACATCGCACGCAGGAGGCTGCGCAGACCCTGTGGGCCGTAAATTTCTACTACGGGGAACTGCTGCCGCTGAGCGCAGGAGGCAGCACTGTCGCGCGCGTCGGCTGCGTCTTCTGCGTCCTCTGGCGCAAGTGGTTGCGCCTCACTTCCTCGGCGGAGATCACCTGCCTCGTCCAGCTGCTTCTTCCCGTTGCTGCTGTTGCTGCTGCTGCTGCAGTCGCCTTCCTGCAGCTGCAGGGCCGGAGAGGCAGCGATTTGCGAGAGCAGCGAAGGAAGTCCGAGGACGTGGTCGCCGTGGAGGTGCGTGATAAAGACGGCCGCGATCCGACTCACCCGCTTCTGCAGCAGCAGCAGTCACCGGCACATATATACATATATCTAGATATTGGCGGATAACATGCTGAGAATACGGAGCGTCCTCTTCCCCTCTTGCAGCCTTTCCAACGAAATTATTGTCGCTTCCTGTACACCGGCGTAGTCGTCCCCCACAACTACGCGAACGTTCTGCAGAATTACATATACATATATACACACGTACGTACCTATACACCTATATACGTCCACATACATATATATATATATATGTATTCTTACACATACATATATAGGTATCTGAATATCTAAATATCTGTTCACATATATATATATATTCACATATACGTATATACATATACAGACACGTAGATATCTATATATCTAAATATACATCTCTATGTGCATATGTATAGATGCGTGTGAATCAATAGCCCCCTGCAGGCACAGATGTAATGCCTTTACCAGTGGAACAGCAGACACGTGCAGTATCAAGCGGACCTCTGAAGACGCTGCTGGTCAGCTGCTGGTAGTGGACTGTCCGTTACCTTCCGCGGCTGCGCGTGGAAATCTATGTCTTGGCTCGCGTCGGACTTGACGGCTCCCCGAATTGCTGCTGCTGCTACAGCGATAGCAGCGGCTGCTGCAATGCCCTCTGGGGTGTCTTCCTCTGCCGCCTGTGCGTAGCTGCTAAGTGTACTGCAGTTCGCAGGTGCTGCGACGGGCAGGAGGACAGGAGCAGCAGCCGCAGCACTGTCAGCAGCGGAGGCCGCTGCAGCACCAGCGGCAGCAGGTCCAGCAGCAGGTTCTGTCTGCGTTCGTCCAGCAGCAGCCACCGCCGACCCAACTCCCGCAGAGTCTGCTTCACTTGCTGCGGAGTAACGCTTCTCATCCGCGTGAGCAGCAGACGTGCACGCCACACCGTTCGTCTGCAGACGCGAAGGCAGAGGACGCACAGACGTGGTTACTGGCGGTGCCGCCGCGGCGGTCCCCGCTTCACATAGATTCGCTACCGCTGCTGCTGGTGGTGGCTGCGGAGGGGCAGCTGGTTGTGGAGAGACTGCCGCTGTTACCGAAGAAGGTGTGGACGCTTCTAGAGGAGCTCCTGCTGCCATTTTTGCTGCCGGAGAGAGAAAAGAGAAAGAATCCGAGGGAACGGCATCTTGACAGACAACGGCTCCTCTGTCGCCATTCGGTTCCCCTTCTCTTCCTGCTGCAACTGCTTCAAGGCGTTCGTTGAACGGAGAAGATCGGCTTTTGAACGGAGAAGAAGAAGGCGGAGGTAGCGTCGCTGCAGAAGGGCCGCCTCCGCAATCGAAGAGCCACGAGACGCCGTCTCCTTTGGTAAACAAAATAGCAGACGTATTGCGAGACAGCTGGGAAAACACGTAGCAACGGCAACCCATAAAAAGAACGAACTTGTGTACCGACGACTGCCTTCAAGGGGAGAGCACAGGAGTGAGGAGGACGGTGTACACCCAGGCAGCGGCAACAGCGCTGTGACAGCCACAGCAGCAATAAAGGCAAAAAGTAAGCGGGTGAGTGAAGCAGATCCGTTCTTCAACGCTTACGTACCTGTGTGTATACAGGAAAAATACATATATATATATATATATGGAGACGGGTTAAAAAATGAGTGCAGCAAGGGTAGGAGCATGTAGCTAACAGCAGCGGCAGTAGCAGAGTAGTCCTGCTGACAAGCAGACAGCTCGCCTCCCTTTCCTATTGAGACAAGTAGTCGAAAGTACTGAAGACTAAGCTGCAGCAGCAAGTATTAAAGCAGTGCTACGTGTCATCTCTGCCGATTTCCTGCACGAGGGACCCGAGGCATGCAGCACCCCAGCAAAGACTGCGCTGAAGCATGCGCCACTCGAACAAGAGGCCAATATAAATGAACTTGCGTACAACCAGGCGAAGTGGCATTGCGTCATTTTCACAAATATATACACGTGTACACATTTACGTATGTATGTAGACGTTCACACCTGAACATACACACCCGCGAATTCACACGTGCTCTCACGGATACATAGCATGTGTATTTACGCGTAGTAGAAGAGAAATTGACAAAGGTATTGAAGAAATAGTTCAACTTCAGCGAGACACGTAAAGGAGCTGACTCACAGACACGCGCTGGGCAGCAACAAGAATGTAAGCGGTCGCAAAAGTGAGGATCCACTCCAGCAGCAAGTTCGACTACTGCCGCGCCGGGGAGCCGGTAAACATGCCACGCCAGTCGCAGGAAACTCAGGAGCTGAAGTGGCAATGGAGTGTACCCCCAGCAGCAGGAAAACCAAGTGATTGCACCAGAGACAGTCACAGTTGCTGCTGCTGCAGTAACGGAGAGCTCTCAAATAGATGTGTCAGTAGTCCCCGGGGCTGTGGCCCAATGAGAACCACGGCTCACGCAGCAGCAGCGACAGCAGCAGCAAAATTGAATCGTTCAAGATTCGTACCGATGACTGCATAGAGCCCGTGCCAAGGAAACGCAGAGTCCAACTTCCACGCGATGTTTCTCCTTTCTCTCGCAGCAGCTGCTGTCGGTCAACCATCAGTTTCCTCTTCCCTTCGTCATACCACACAAGTGGGGCGGTGCTGTTGTAGGAGCTCGCGTCCTCTGTGCTGCTGTTGTCAGCAGCACTGCGGCCTCGCTTTTTGCTCTTCTTCTGTCGATCTCCTTTTAGTGGGCTTCCTGTAGCAGAGTGGCCTGCAGGTATGCAACTTCCCTTGGTGCTGCTCCCCCGTCCAAGTAAATGCGTTCCATTCGCTCTTGCTTCTTCTACCCACTGCTGCTGCTGCTGATGGTGAGACGACTGCGGCTGCTCTCCACGCTGCTGTTGGTTCTGCGACTGCTGCGAAGACTGTTTCTGCAGATCTACTTCTTGATCCTGCTGCTGCGTTTTTGAAGACTGCACAGTAGCATCGTCACACTGCAACTTCCCTCTTTTGTGGGGCTGCAGCTGCGGCGCTGGAACGTTTAGAGCCTGTCTGGCGACGCGGTGAAAGGCCGTTACCGCCTCCTGTAGCTGCTGCCACGCCACATGCGCACGAAAACCTGCTGCCGTTGCAGCGCTAGGCGTAGCAGCAGCAGGTTCCGCAGCAGCAGCTGCTACACCAGACGCAGCGGCAGTGATACATCGCCCAGTGTCTGTGACTGGAGAAGCAGCCTCCGGTGCACCCCCTGCTGCGGCAGCACTGCTGCCGAAGTTCGCACTAGCAGGTCCTGGAGCGGCAACAGCAGCAACACCGCCAGTGGCAGCAGCAGCGGCAGCAGAGGGCGGTGCAGCAGAAGCGGCGTTCGCAGACCCAGCAAGGCGAGGCGTATCAAACGAATTACTTTTAAGGGCCAGCCAGATCCGCGCCGAGCGCACAACGGAGAGAAAAGCATCCTCAACAGCTGCTACTTTAGCAGCAGCAGCATCGTCTGAACTTACACCAATTGCCGTTTCCTCTCTGCCGCAAGTAGCAGCTAATCTGCTTACTTGTACACTAATTCGGAGCCCTTCAGCCTGAAGCATTCCTCGTCGGCAGCGGGCAGTCTCATCTCCACTGCAGGCATCGTTGTTGCTTGTGCTGCTAGGGCTTCCACTGCCCCTGCTGCTGCTGTGGCTGCGAGGAACAGAGACGCTGATGATCCTGCTGGCGCGAGTGCTGCTGAGGCTGGTGCACGGCTTCCTGCAGCAAATGCCGCCGTGTTCGTGTACGCAGCAAAAAAAGCAAGCGCTGCGAGGTTTTTTTCGGTCGCGGCGAAGTTTGTCGCAACGCAGGCAGCTCTTGTGGGCGTTGCCGTCCCTGCAGCAGACCATCGCAACAGCAGCAGCCGGCAGTTGTGCAGCTGCAGGTAATGCGACTACAAGAAATCCAGCGGCTGCTGCTTTCCGACGCGACACAAGACTCTGCACCATACAAGAAGCGCTCAATGCGAGAGGCCGGGATAGCGCCTGTAGGGTCTGCGGATACGGTCCAGCAGCCACAGAGACAGCGGAATCGGCGGCGATTCCTGCATCATCCCCAAGAACGCGTGAGAGACACAACAGACTTGGAAACAGACGTGGGGTGAGGGGTTTACTGCTGCTGCTGTTGTGAAGGCTTCTGCTGCTGGTGGCGCTGCTGCTTGTCTTGCTGCTGCTGCTGTGACTCCTGCTATTGTTCTTCGTGTTGCTGGTTCTGCTGTTCCTGCCTTCGCTCCTGCTGCCGATGTGGCGGCCGCTGCCTTGAACCTTCTCGCTGTCCGCGGTGCTGTTGCTCCTGCTGCTGTTGTTGTCGCTGCTGCTCGGCACCTTCACGCGGCTGGCTCCGTAGGTGCTCCTGCTGCTGTTGCAGCGTTTGCCTCTGGCCGTGCGTCTGTGCTGTTGCTGGGAATGGCGTCGATGTGAAGCGGATGTGGGGATGCAATGTAAAACTTGTGGGCGCGTTCGAACAAGGGAGCGCCAGTATTCCGGCGGGTGCCCTTGCTTTTGCTGAAGTCGGCGTTGCTGCTGCTGGTCGCTTCGCTGCAGAGGGCGCCCTACACTTTGTTGCTGTGGCAGGAGTTCTTGTTGCTGCTGCCAACAGCAGCCTCGGCGCTGCTGCTGCGGTTGCTGCTCTGGCTTCTCCCGCGCACCCAGCTCCTGGGCAGGAGTCTGCTGCTGGCTGAGAAGGCAGCAGGGTACAGTGCTTGCTGCAGCAGACGGAGGAGAGACAGGTCTGCCGCAACGAACGACTGACGCAGCAGCATACAAACGCAGCGCATCCGCAGCCTGCAGCCGTGGAAGCTGCAGCAGCAGTGTCAGCAGCACACCGGGCAGCAGCAGCAGCAGCGGAGAGCAGAACAAAAAAAGCAGCAGCAGTAGCAGCTGGGGCTGGTAGTGCAGAGCTCTCGCGCTCCCGCCTCTTTCACTCCGAAGAAATGTACTCATCTTACAGCAGATGCCTTCCGCTGCTGCCCACCATGCGCCACGTGCAGCTACCTGGACGCTACATACTGAAAAATCGCCCCTCAGAAAAAGATCTCGAAATGACCTCGTACAAATGTAAAAATGTTGCTCATTCTTTCTTTCTTCCCTTCTCTCTCTCTATATGTATATGCATATATATATATACATATCTATATACACATATATATACGTATACAAATATATACACATGCATGTATATGTATACCAACGCACGAATACTGATGAATCGTCGGGGACATATACATACGTGTGTATGCAGAAATGTTGACACGGGTCGTTACGTCCATACATTTCTACATCCAGACATATATACATACACATGTATATATATATACAGATATAGGCACGCCGGCTTGCGTATCAGGCAGAGAAATGTACATGTCTGTACAAACGTTCATTCATTAGAAATTCTTAGTGAGGTTGCAAACGTCATCTGCTGCTCGGGCTGCGATTGTTTCTGCATGCAGACAAGTGTTGCGGCTTCTCCCTCCGTCCTCCCCTGTTTGCAGTCTCGCCCTTCCGGCAGCACAAGTGCTGCGCGTCTGCGCCACCTAAAACTCCTGTTGTAGCTGCCTGTGCTGCCGGGGCCGCTGCTGCGACTCCTGCGGCTTCTCCGCCTGCAGTTGCTATTTGTCCATCTGCTTCCTGTGCTGCTGGTGCTGCTGAGTCGCCCCGGCGCACCTGCCGATGCCGCTCTTTGGTTGTCGCTGGTGCGTGGCCTGCTGCAGTTCCTGCTGCTCCTTTCGTGTGGAGCCTCTTCCCCCCTTTGGTTGCTGTGTGTCAGATCTACGAGAGATGCAAGAAAGGCTGCCTTAACCTTGTGTCACTGCAGCTGCTTGTGCTGCTGTCGCCCCGCTGCTACCTCGGCCGACTGCTGCCGGCGCGGCCGTCTCGCTGCAACAGCAGCACCGGCACAGCGTGCGGAAGCGCATAGCTTGATCTATGCGACTTCACGCGGCAGCTGGTGTAGGTACAGCCCGTTCGACGCCGCCCTGGTGGTCTGTCTTGCTGCTGCCCCTGCTGTGCGCTGTTGCCTTCGTCGCTGCTGTCGCTGTTGTTTCTGTTCTTGGAACTGCAAGTGCTGCTGTTGCTGCTGCCCTTGCTGGTGGCGTCGTGGCGAGAAGGGAGGCAGCCACAGTGCGCGTCACTTTTTGTCACTGGTGCGCCAGCCCGATGCCTCGTTGGACGCAGGGTGTGTACGCACACTCGAAGTGCGCTTTCGCGCCGCGGCGTTGCCTTTTTGTATGCGGCGGAAGACCCCCAGCAGAGAAACGAGAGACGTGATATCCTTTAATGAAGATTAAATTCACGGAAATGAGGGGGCAGAAGAAGAGGAAGGGGTGTTGTCAGCGGAGAGGATGAAACTTGCACATTGCACACTCCCGTATAACAACAGTAGCTATTTTCCTCTTTTCTCCTACTAATAGTAACGACGGCTACGATGGCGCTTCATGAGAAATCCTCTTATCTTACGCTGCTTGTATGCGCAGAAGACTCTGTGAGGCGGCCAGGCGCGGAGCTGTATCCTGTCCACAACTGCGGAAGTGCTAACGGTGCGCTATGATTCAACGGGGCTGCTGCGGCTGCTGTTGCTCGATAAAAAGTGGCGCGCCTTCTGCTGCAGTAACGCTGTGCAAATGGAAGGAGTCTCTCCGCTGGTGCTGGTGCTAACACTGCTCTGTGAGGCGTCACTTCTTCGCTCGCACGGCTTCCTGTCTTGGCGACTCTGCTCCTGCGGCGCAAATGCTGCGCCAGCGACTTAAGCAGATGATAAGGACAGCTGTAGACAGCTGCGCCAATAGGTAGACAGACAGAACAAAGAAATGTACACACATAAATATGCGCGTACGTGCGTCTCTCTCTTTCACTGATATATACATATATATATATAGAGAGAGAGAGACACACACACACACACACAAAGGTGCATAGGCGCGCCTGCGGCGCTGCTGTGTTGGGATGTTGCTGTCTGTGCTACTGCTACGGTTGCGTCTGATAATTCATGTTGTTGTTGCGGCACACGTAGGTGAAGGCAGCTCGGAAAGTGTATGTCAGGACCCAGAGCGGCTTCTGTGTTGCTACGGCAGCGATGGTCTTACTGTTGCTGCTGCTGTTTCTTCGCCGGAGCTCGTGCCCCCGACCCCCTCAACTACTGCAGTTCCTGTTACTCGCCGTTGCCCGCTGCACCTCCCTGCTGGTACTTTTCCACGTTTGTTGCATTACAGCCGCTGCTGACGACTATGCGCCTGCTGTTGGTGCGGCTGCTTCATGTGATAAGACACCTTCGGTGCTGCTTTGCTGTCGCAGTTACCCTCCGCGACGGCTGCTGCAGCTGTTTGGTGGCGCCTGGTGCTCTTTATTCGGGAGCTTCTCAGTATTGCGGTCGGAGCCTTTTCACACTTGACTCTCAACTGTTGTTGTTGCCGTATTACAAAGGTCCGCTGCTATATTCTGTTGCTGTGGCTGCCTCCAAAGATTCTGTTGCTGCTGCTAGACTTCGGCGCCGTCCACATACAGGAAGACATTGCACACCATATAGTACAAGCTTACGGCCGAGAGATAAAAGGTAGACTTCTTCTTTGTCCCTTCGTGTGCATGTCGAAGTAAGTTGCTCGCACAATGCGGTAGCTGCGGAGACGCGTAGCTACCGATGTTCGTGCTGCTGCTGCGGTAAAAATTTGCACTGCATGCATGCGGCTGGAAGTCTGCAAGACAGCCAGGGACCTCCTTCTGCAGGTAGGTGGCGACGGCCTACCTCTTGATACACAAAAGGTATGTCTACAGTTAATAGACGCATACGGACGAGATACGCACACGGAGGAGATGCACACACGAAGACCCAGAATATGGACAACCAACGTAATATTGTTCAACGACAAGTGTGTTACGCACACAATAACGGGTGTTCAGCCCGCGGGCACGGGCGCATGGCGCTCCGCGTATGGCGCGCGTGTCTCCATGCCGTGCCTCTGACCGATGAACGCCCTTACGACGACACTTCGTGCACGAGCAGATATGCAGGGGTCGACGCTCCGATGGAAGTGACCACCCACGTGCGAGTACCCACGAAGCAAATTCACTTATATGAATGCCTTTTGTCTCGCTCTAAGTATATACGTAGGGAAGTCGACCCGAAGCAAAGCGGTTCTATCCTAAGAGGTATGTACGGGTAACGCCAGACCTGTCCTCACAACTATTTTATACATGCGTAGAAAGAAATCAATGCACATGTTACACGTGCACACATGAAACGCGGTCCACGGCATATCCGTGAATGCTACGCGTGCATCACGTACATATACGTAAATTTACAAGCATCCTTCCGCATACGTGTCCATGCGTGTTTGTAAGGGGGGAACGTACGATTCACAGCTGCGTGCACATTGATATCTCTGTTCATAGAAGTGGGCGACACGCGCATCCCACGACGAAGGTGTCGCAGGAGCACACAGGAACCTGCCTGACACTGGATACAGTCATAAACCCGCATACATGTAGGTGGGCAGGATGCGGCGGTATGCGCGTATGCACGTGGGAACAATTAGCGGATCTGTTATGAATGTCGCAAAAGGGAATCCGTGTGCTTCTGTACGTCGCCGTCAGTAACTATTTACGTGCCATGCTGATCTATGTACCTGTTGTACGTTAGACGTCCCTCCTTCTTGCTTCCCATGCTTCGCTAGCCTGGTGAATGGCCAATCTGTATGCACAGGTCTGCGGCGTTCAGAGCGCCCTGCATACCGTATATGTGATGTATCCATACGTCTTTTGCCACTACGCCCTCCCAAAAGCGTAAGGACATTTCGGTGTGTGTATATGTGTGCACGACATCTATTTATCCATATATCGAGGTACGTGTGTGTAGATACAATGACGAAGAGTTGAAGAGATATCTGCCGGAATGCATGGGTATATTGCAGCAACTTTGTGCACGCCAGCAGATAGAGCAATAATCTCCGCAATATTAGTAAAAAACTAGCCGGCATGCTTATATTATCTTTGAGGCCAGAAACTGTAGGGGAAGCGGTAGTTTCAGCCCGGTTGTCTGTTGTGGCGACAGTTATGTTTTCTTCCATCGACAACGGATGAGATTATGTGGGGTGCAAATCCATTGCAGATATTGGTTGCAGTATGCTGTACGCGCGGTTTCAACAACCGCGACGAGTGTACGGCTCACTGGGTGTAACCTGGGGTGTTGTTGTATCTCTCGTTGTTTGTATACAGGCGTCACACGCAATAAAATCAGGACACTTAGCAGTGTAATCGATCGGCTAGGAAGTGGTTCAGCAAATGGTACGGAGGCCTGCTCCTTCCTAAATTATAGCGCTTTACCGGAGGATATTACCAGTGTCTCGGGGATTCTTCTTGTGATTCGTGTCTCCACTAACTTCCTTTACGTAATCACTTAGAAACGTACCACACCATGGCCCCTATAACTGCTCCTTCTGCCTCTGCAAGTACTTCCACAGCTGGTGGTGCCCTGGTGTAGAACATCTAGATGGAGCACAAGTACTGCAAAAACATCAGAACGGCAGTGATTTTCTTTTCCATGGTCACTTCTCTGTCGAGTGCGACTCTGAATCCGGCAGAACATGACACGCTGCAGTTAGTGCTTGGAAATGTTGGCCTTACTAAGGTACTCATTGACGCCGCATCTGCACACTTCAGCTGCAACATTTGTGCTTTGTTCGCATGGGAGCGAAGGCTACGTGCTTCGCAATGTCATGGTGGGAAAGCTCTCTTCTTGGATGGTTTGCTTTAAAATCATAATCTGTATATGTGTGTTTGCGTGTGTGAATGCATCGCCCACACTGCATATTTTTGGAACTCCGGTGCAAGTCCCTTCATGAGTAGGATGCGTATCACGTCTACGTATCTCAGTGTATCATGTGTGTACTCCATTTGAACGAGGAGGTCCTTGCTTCGACCGTGTAGGTCAACGAATGCAGGTTAAACACACCGCTGTGAGGTGGTGGGGATCTGGAGTCTTCACTTGCTTTGCTTTGTACTTTCCACATGTTCTTCGACGAAGCATCGTGAGGCCTGAGCATTTGCAACACGAAGCTGCGCCTTTGCATGCGCGTGTGGCGATAACATCTACGGACACCTTGGTCCCTACTTTCGTAGAAATAATCATTTGCTGGGATAGACATAGCATTTGCGCGAACGCTCGAAACTAGACGCTTAGCCTCGAGTAAGGAAGATGCATTTCTGCGAAGTATGGGCCACGTGACACTGTACTTGCAGTTGCGACTGCGAGTTCGTCAAACTGGTACATCCTGCGAACACTGCTTGAGACGGTAGGTGAAGGGACGTGAAATCTCCTGGGAGTGCACGTGTGCACCAGTGTGTACCCTTCCACTTTAACATCAAGAATCTGATGGTTCTGCAGTGAGTCACCGCCTAGGTCATTGTACTCCACGATTCGAGCATATCATTTGGAAAAAGAGGGAGCACCAGCGTGCTCACGAAGGCAGTATATTCATTGTCAAGTAGAGGTAAGACTGCTGAGCATTTTGGCCGTGCCTAAGCGATTATACTGTCTACCTGCAAAGTTACTTTTCAGAAATTCGGCGCCCAAAATCCGATTTGGGCACGAGCAGGTATCTTCCCCACATCTTGCAGTACAACACGGTCAGTTAGCCCAAAGAAAAATTCCAAAACTTAATGAAGTGCCCTCCATTAGTGCGGGTGCAGGTAGACCTGTGCAATGCGTTAGGCTGCTGAAGCTATCAACGTAGCCGCGGCTGAACAAAGCACAAGTATATTATATTTTCGACTCCAGAGTCGTAGATAAAGGATGAATGCATTTCCAGTCTGGCCTGTATCACTGTCTTGTGAGGTAGGAGCACGTGATTTTCCACCTTCAACGTGTTTGTGCATATCTGGCGGCTCACACGTTCAAAGAACACGACTAACCAAATGTGTCCGCTTATGGGTCCCCCACTTATGCAGAAAAAGGGCAGTGTGCGTTCTCTCCCCTGCGTCATACTGAGGTGACACTCAAGCAGTCAGCGCACATCAGGCAGCCCACCAATCCTGTCACAGTTATGCACGCACTTTATGTGTTACACTTCTACATCTATGCAGAAACTCGAAATTTTTGTATTGCGACCTGTAGCAGATATGTGAACAGCGCGTCCTCTCTGCTCGGCTGTACTGCTTCTCTTCACTTGTGCCAACGGTTCTTGGCGATGACACTTGCGGCTGACAGTCTCTACAAGATTATTTATTTCCTTGTAATGATGCAGCGATAGTGTTTAACAGAGTTGGTTAGCTGACATTTTGCAGCCATTACTGTCAAGAGACTACGCAGCTTGCACGCTATTACTTACTAGATGCACTATCGCGCATATTCGGGGCGTGGCACATAAAGTCCAGCTGCACGTTCTCTCGACTGATACTGGTAGACGGCCGAAGGCGAAGCAGCGCTGTTGAGTTGCAACATCATTGGATTCATGACCAGTACAAGAGACGGCTTCAATAAGCACACGTAAACGCGACTCTCTGTATTGCAGTGGTTGAAAACTTGAAAACACCAATAGGAAGAGATAGTGGAGATCTCCTTCTATATGTAGGCTATTGCAGCAGCTAAAGACACGCAGAAAGCAGGAGAAATTCAACTGCTTTCGTGTACAGGATGTTGCATCATCATGTGTACATATATTTGTACATACGTAGTGTGTGCAGTTTACATGAACCGCCGCCTTCACATTGTGCAGTCATGATCATGTGAATGTGTGTACACTCCTTTGACCCTACTGGCCTCCAAAAAACAAATATTACACCAGAGTGTTGCCGTTGACGCCACACAGATGCATACGGGTACCGCTGGTGGCAATACTGGTAGTAGAGGTAGAGTTGCTATTGAATTCGTCGTTAGTTTTACGGCTTCCACTGCTCTTCTTATGCCTCCAGCTAGTACACAAGAGAACAGTTGTCTGGAGTATCAGGTTAATAGTTGCTTGTGGTGGAATTCGTCATTTTTGGTCGAACACCAATACGTCTCCTCCAACGCCGACGTTCGTGTTCAGACAAGCACACTGCCAATCGCAATACCGCTGCCGAATCTACTACTGAGCTGCTCTTCTGGCAGACAACTGCTGTTACACCTGCGAGTCGCCAGTCGTACAAGTGCTCCTACTGTTCCTGTGCGAACGGTCTTGCACTTGCTGTAGAAGCTCGGGGAGGAATTCAAACTAGAGCGTCGAAGCTAGATCAACAGTGTGTGCATGTACTTGCATACACGCGCCAAATAGTCAACGCGGGCGCAAACCCAAAGTTTTGAGGCAGCACTGTGGCCCTAAGTTCCGAGATGTGTATGGGTTTCGAGCTGAGCAAGGAACTCTGCCCGTGCATCGCCTGGCTTTCTGAGATAGCTGTGGTCGGCTAACTGCCAACACGGCTGTTCGGTTTACTTGCTCCTGCCGGCGGTACTGAGGACGTTGATGTTGCTGCTGGTTCTGCTTCTACAGCCGCTGCCTGCGTTTGTATTCAGATCCGCAACTTGTGTTGCCATTGCTTCGGGTGCACTTGCGGGAGAGTCGGAAGGCGGCGGCGTCAAGAGAATGAGCAGGTCACCAAAGGAGGTGAATCACCACCAGGCGGTCGATTCGAGCGTGAAGCACCATCTACAGCACTACGCGCACGAGTGGCTCTCGCAAACCCGTTGGACACAACGGCAAAACGAACGTTTAGCTGAGCGAAAAGGAGAATTAGGACGACCCACGAACCTTAAAGCAGTAGAAGAGCGAGCATTTGCGCTAAGCACGCTCCACTGTCATTTGTGACGCTTTCGCCCGTGGGTTGGTTGTCCGTAGCATGCTGCATCCTCTTGACTGTGCGAAAATCCTTTTCGTATTTGTTCCCGCCGGTATGCACTACAGCGCTGTGAATCCTGAGCTTTTCCGTCTGCAGGTTTTGTCTGCAGCGAGTGTCTGCGTCTGTCTGCACCTTAGGATTAGCGTACTTTCCTGCCTGCTTTTGGCCGTCAGGGTTCGGCGTTTTCCAGACACCGCACCTAGAGCGAAACAAACCAAGAAGGACGCAACCGACCTCAGTCCTACTCCGTGCAACCAAAGGTTACTTGTGTAGCCTATGAAGGCCCCAAATCTTCACTTCACTTTAGGTTGTAACGCCGCTTCAGACAAAAATATATACTCGCCCGCTAAAGGGGACTTCCGGAACGACACAGAATAGCAATTCTGTGTTGCTAGCATGAGGTGTCAGCTAACGTGGCTTGCCCGGAAAGCGTTCCAACGCGTGCCGTGGCAGTGGCACACAATAAGCACATAGCCCATACACCAAGAGACACCTGCGCACGTTCAGCTTTAATTTGGTGGTTCTGCAGGGCTTGACCCGTAAGCTTAAACACGGGAACAATACCGTACGTTACAGTATACTATGCGGCGACATCATGCCTCACAGTTGGTGATTCATGGTAGCCCTTGTGGGTTTGCATGTGTTGTAATCGACGCCGCTTGTAAACGTCGCTTCAGTGTACGGGAAGTCAATACTTGAAGGTGCACAGGGTTATATCACAATCAAAAAACCTCTGGCGACTATACACAAATATACACAGAAGAGGGACACGCAAGCCCCTGCGAGGGTACGTGAGTCTGCACAGGCGTTGATGGGACGCGTAGGCCTCCACTTCTTCTTCTAACACTGCAGGAAACGAAGATTATTTAAGGTGTCTTCATTCCAAAACGTAGGTCCTGCTACAGTAATTTGTGTCCGCGCGGGAGTCGGGTAAAATGACTCTTGCGCGAAAATAAGAAAGGGGACGGGAGTCCATATCCATGCGACGGTAGACAACCTGACCAAGTCTTTGTGGGATGTATTGCCAGAAATGAGGTGAAAAATGCTCGAGGCGGACGCCACGTTTCCTCTCTCTGCAAAACCACTTGCACGGCATTACACAGACGAAATCATGCTACGTGTGCTTCGTATTGTTGCTGTCTGCACAGCTGGCGTAGCAGCAACAGCAGCAGCAGCATCGTCAAGAGCAAGCGAAGAAACACCTCCCCGCAGGTCAGGGGCCCCAGCGTTAGTCGAACTACTCGACAATCCTACACCGGCACATGGCAACTTTTTCGAGGCCAGGCAAGTAGAACCGCAACACAAATGGTTTGGCAGTTATAGAGGGGAGGTGCAACAGATGCAAGACCCTTCTTTAGCAGACACAGCAGCCAGTTCTAGCCCTGGTCCAGATGCTTTGGTGATACAACGAACGGCGCTCCAGCTACACCAGCCTCACTGCCAGAGGCACCAACGGAAAAGGACATTCACAGGTCGGCAGCGACATTCGCCTCGAACGCTGCAACAGCTGTCGCTGGGACAAGAGGAGCATGAGTTGACAGAGCACCGAAGACATCAGCGGTTCCCAAAGAGGCAGGTGCGAGTCGAACTTAACAAGCAAGATCACCAGGCGGAGCAGTCGCTGGGAAAGCTACCCCAGCTGCGCAAGTTAATGCACGACTGGGAGCTGCAGAAACGCACCGCTCATCCAGAGGTACGAGGCATGCAGCAAAAAGAGGAGGACTGCGAATGGCACCAGCAATCAGAGCAGCAAGAACGACACCAGCAGCATTTCGCTCACGTGAGACCGCAGCAACTGGAGGGGAAAAAGAAGGTGCAGCCGCAACAGGTTCAGCACAGAGGACACGAGCAAGAAATTGGTACAGCTGTGAGGCGGCTGCTGGTAGGGGAGACGCAGGTGCAGCAGCAGCAGCACCCAGGATTTTGGCGGTTGCAACAGCAGCGCAACATGCAACATCAAGAACACAATCACATTTTTCGTACGTGGCAGCAGCTGGAGGAGTCACAAAAACCGCAGCAGCAACAGGAGCTGATTTCACCGGAGAAGCGCCACCCCAACTCTTTAAGCGTCGTAGAAGTGCCAAAAGAGATACTAGACCGAGCAGGTGCTCCTCGTGCTTTGCAGCACATTGTACAGCGGCAGGCGCTTGACTTTGGTGTTCCAACTGAACAGCAGGTTCACCAACAGATGCGGAGCCAAGACGAAAGAGACACCGGAGTAGAGCAAGTTCAACCTGTTGGAAGTCCACCAGATAGCGCCCCAGATGTACGAGGGCAAGAGCAGAAAGTAATGTGGGGAACGAAAGCTCCTGATGTTGAGCTGCCCCAGCAGGTAAATCTGTCTCAGGTGCTAATTCAGAATTCTCCACAGTTGTTTTTCAATTATGATCAACCTCAGCAACGCTCGAGCAGCAAGAAGAAACGAGAAAATGGCAGTGGTGGCGGGGGGGAATATAACTGGCAGCAGCATGTGCGTGGGCAGCCAGGGCGGAGTGACGGCGAGCAACAGCAGAGGGAACAAGACCAACAGCAAGAACAGCTTCAGCAGCAGCAGCAGCAACTTCTTGAAGAGATCTTTGCCTTAGGGCGGGACGTTGACAAGGGGCAGCAGCAGCTGAGGGCCTATCAAATGTTACGTCAGCAGCTGCAGGTGCTTCATTTGCTGCAGCTTCAGCTGGTGCAGCAACTAAAGCTCATACATAAGCGGGGAAAGGAGACGGTTAGGCAGGAACGGCAGAAGTTGCGACAAGAAGACAGCGAGCAGCCTGAACAGCTGCAAAGTGTATCGCCTGCGCCAAGTAAGGAACCTTCCCAGGACACGTGCGCAGTCGAAAATTACCCTCTGTTCGAGAGCTTCATGCAGTGGACGCGAATACAGAGTGCAACCGCTCGAGTGCTCGCGCTGAACTCGGACCTTCTTGCTGCTGCACACGAGGCAGCTGAAATGCCCGCAGGGTCCTTTGCCCCACCACCAACACCGGATTTGACGGAGGTCCAGCACAGTGCATCGTCTCAGCACCTGGGTGGCTCTAATGGTCCGGACGGCGGAACTTCACCTTTAGCCACTGGCACCAGCAGCCTTTATCAAATGAGACAATTCAAGATTGCGCTGAAGGAATTCGTGCAGCCACCTCGTATCGAGGAGCTCGCTAAAGCATCACCAGGTAGAACAGCTCAGGAGCGAGACAAGACAGAGAAGAAAGGGCACCCACAGTACCAGAAGGAGAGTAACCGGGACAAGCAAAAGCCGCACAACGTAGAACGTCCTCCGCAGCCGCAGCAGATGGCGGAGCACTCATCGCAGCAGCAGTTAGCGCAGCGTCTTCATCGAGAGAGCGATTACGAACGAGACGTCAGCCGCGATAAACAGCAAGGAGACGACAACAAACCTGACAAGGAGCACCACATAGACACTGCTACCCACAATTCCACAAAATCGGTTTTTTCGGATATCGTGCGTAGCCCTTGGCTGCCTTCGTTCCAGGATTCGTTAGAACATTCGGCAGCTGGTCCGCAGGTCCCAAGCGTATCCACAGAAAACCTGGAGTTTGTGGCCTCACACTTCGAGCAGCCGTCACAAATATTCACAGCTTTTCCTGTTGAAGGCGAGTACACGAAACAGGAGGAGAGGAGACAGCGTGAGAATGGCAAACAAGCTGACGTGCAGTCGGGGCCGAGGAGGCAGCCTTGCGAGGCAGAGGAAAGCTCACAGCCAAAGTCAACGACCTCGATCCGTGAATCTAATGCCGAGGAAGTTACCCAGGCACCTACGAACGCAGCGGAAAAAAAAAGCCACAGAAAAACGCATGTCGCCACCACGGGAAGCGTTAACGATTATAAAGTCCCAGATCGACACCAGCAAGCGCGCAAGCACCGAGACGAACAGCAGCCCCCCGATGCCCAGGTACCATCACTTTCCAAAATGTCACCTGAGACGGCGACTTCGCAGGGAACAGCATTTGCGAATTCAACAGAAGAGGGAGAGAGGGAGACCACGACGATATCACATAGCAGTGTGACTAACGTGGACGCAAAAGTGTTCTCAGACCCCCGGCGAGAGCTTGGAAAAAAACACTCTAGTGGGGGGTCCAAGAGCCAGCAGGTTGGAGCTCCGCAAGTGAGAGAGATAATCACTGGTGCAGGCACAAACGAAGACAGTGAAGGCAAAACAACAACGACTCTTTCAGCGAGACCAACAAACACAGGCTGTACGCGTCTTAAAGTTGGAGACTGGAGATGTGCAACTTTGCCTGGATGTGGAGAAGAGAAACCACCCCAAGAAGGAAGGCAGGACTGCAGCAAAGCAGCTGTTGTCGCAGTCCGGCCTGCGGAAGAATCTGAGTTGTTGCCGGAAGCAACAGCACGGTTACACATTGCAGTTAAAGCAGCTCATGAGCAGGACTGTGACAAAGGAGGGCGTAACTCACTCAGAGATCAAAAGTCGTTTTCCCTCGCAGAACAGAGCACTGAATTTGCAGGTCAGCCGCACCCAGAAACTACAGTACCGAGGCGCACGCAACGGTTGCAGCAGATGAAGCAGCAGCACCAGGAGAGACTGGCCATTTTGGTCGATCGAGTCGCGCAGCAGCAAGGGGAGCTGGAGCAGAGAAAACGCGCACTGCAACAGCAGAAGGAAGAACTCTCGAAGCTGTTCGGCACCTTTGACTCCAAAGAATGGGAGCGGCAGCAGCAGGCCTTTGTGGACGGTCATGCACCCGTGCAGGAAAATGGAGGCGCAGGACAGTTTACGAAAAAGGAGGCAGAAGAGAAGGCCAAGTATCCGCAGCAGCAGCGTTCTGGACGACCTCTCACCCTGCGGAACAGAACTGCAGGTGGGAAAAGGTTTGGCGGTAGGATAAAGGCTTGCGTTGCAGCGTGTGAAAATTTCTAGCCGACCGAGATGAGTAAGAGAGCGCAGGGAAGGGTCAAGTTGCAAATTCAGTGTGAAATTAGCAGCGTAGAAAGACAGGCGCACGGAAGGGACAAGTTGCAGATTCAGTGTGAAACTAGCAGGGAAGAAAGGCAGGTGCCTTGCTCAGGATTGACGGAAAAACTTGTGGCATATCACGCTTGTTTTTCTAGAGAAGAGTTCCGCGTTCGGAGCTACGGTTTTGTGCATCCACTATTATCCATGATTCGTAGTTGGACATACGAAGGTGCACGTGTGTGATATGGGAGCAATTCAGTGGGAAATTACGTACATATACGGATACGTGCCCGTTGGATTCGCTGAATATGTTGGTGGTCCTTCTAAGGAGCTGGTGCACGTCAATTATATATTCACGTAGTAGCACCCATGCATAAGGATACGTGCTCGTGTCTGCATAAAATCGTGTACTGCTCTATATGCGCAGAGTCTGGCAAAGACAGGTGTAATACTGAAACGAAGTCAGGTCTTCAATTTGGGCGGACTGCCGTCCTAGTCCAGGGCGTTCGGCTGCAGTGCACATAATTAATGTAGGAGACAGTACTTGTGGCTTAGTGCTTCATGCTGTCGTCTAAAAGAAAATAGGGTTACTGATTGTGACATATGTTCCAGTATGCAAGTCCACATGCTAGAGGAGAGGCTGCGGTACGACATTCACGTGGGCCTTGTCGATTGCATTCATTCCGATATATCAATATATACGGTGAACACTGTGTCCACGCTATCACAGAGCCTACTTTCGCATCCATATGTATATGTGCAAACGTGAAGCACTACCACGAATGTGCGTATGTATGCATGTATATGAGTGTATAGTTAGGCATTTGTGTATGCATGCATATTTGTATGTATGTGTGTATGCAGGCATGTACGTATGTACGTACGTATGTATATATCTATATATATATATGCGTCCATCCATCCATCCATCCGTACGCGCATATATATACATATATACATACATACATAAATACATGCATACGTTCATACATCCACGCGTACGCACAATTATGTAAGTGTCTGTGCGTATGTAGTGGAGATTAATAGACGTCTTACCCTCGTTGCCTTTGTACGTACAAGTTTGTGTATCGCGTTAGCCACTGACTAGCTCAGCTGTAACACCATTCGAGCACGATGTATTCAACTTTACAGCTCCTGTAACCTGAGTGTTTACCGTTCTTCATCTTCATCGCCTTGCTCTGATGTCTCCACCAACACGACCATAACTGCACAGGAATTAACTCCTACATATTTTTCCTCTTCTGTGTGACCGCTGCGGAAACGAGAATTCATGGGAATTGAGTACCTGCCTGCAGAAGGCACCCCGACCTTGACTGTGTCAAGTAGTTTTGTGAGCCTATGCCTGCAGCGTACATGTATCAATGTTTTAGTAATCGTTCGTCTGCAGAAGAGTGTCGCATGACGTGTGACCTCCTTACCTTGTGGGTGCGTTATGGGCCAGCTGCACCTGTAGCCAGCAGAGGTGATCATGGCGGGTATCTATGCAGAATTGTCCTCACTAGGATAGACTACAGATGTTTGCTGCGTGTAGCTGTCTTCTTTGCATATTTTGTGTGAACGTTACAGTACTTCGGGCAGCGCAGAATAAACTAGCATTTATGAATATGTGATGCTACCTCATTCTTCCCGTGCATATCCGACAACAATCTTCCCTGCTCTCTCCAGTATTTGTCTCTTACATTCCTTGTTTGGTGTCGTGAAATCTACAGTGCGTTTCAGCTCCAGACTTTGTACATCTTCACAATTTTGCCAGGACTCACTCAGACTGTACATGACCGCCACTCGTCCAATCAAACTCTAGAAGGAAAGCGCCGCGCCTGGTCGCGGAATTGTGTGAGTCTTCGCATTCGTGACGTATGCGCTCTCAAAAACGATTCTTTTTCACTGCATAACCACCAGTACTATTCTTTGTGATATGCGTTCGATACTCATGTGCCGGTCTTTCGTTTGCTTCAATTAAGACAGAAGGGTGAGCAGTTAGGGCTGGAGCAGCTACTCACTTGAATTAAGGCCCCGTACACGAGGATCCGGTGCTCAAGTTGCTTTTCAAACTTCGATTCCAGTTTCTGCTCCTGCACTTACTCTGCTCCGCAGCAAGATGCTGACCTCCGGCTTGTTCCACCTTGGGCGCGTCATAGGCGTTTCTTACCTGCAGTCTCCTTGCCAACTCCGTTGTCTGCGAGTGTTGTTGTTACGGAAGGAACCATGCGCCGTCTTTTCGGGAACCTCTGCTGGTGTGTCTGCTTGTGCTCTTCTCGACGTGAGGATCATTTCGCTGACAGTGCTGCACGTCTTCCGGTGTTACACACCGCTGCAGCTGCAGCTGAGGAGTCGTGACGTCTGCAGCCTCTAACAGATGTATCTGCTGCTTCCTCTTCGGAGCAACCAGCGCAGCTTTTTCCGCCCCTGACTCTTCTCCGGTTTAAATCCTTTCCTGTCTTTCCCGTGACCCTTCGCGCCCCTGCTGCTGCTTCTTCTTTCATTATCGTCTTCTTCTGTTCTTTCCCTGTATCTCCCGCTTCCAATTCTTCTGATTTCCCCCCAGCCCCTCAATCTGGATCCACTTCTAAATTACTGGGCGCGTCGTCGTGGCGGGCTCTACAGCTCTTCAGTCGTTCCATTTTTGATGCCCCACCCTTGCACAGTCCAACAGCTATTTGCAAAACGTCGGGACAGCCCTGTGCAGCTGGGACTCTTTGCTGCGAAGATTTGCAGTGCCTCATCCCCGTTAACAACTCCTACGAACCCCCACGCCCAGATGGACGAGGAACTTGTCAACCAGGGAGCACAGCAGCAATCCCAACCTCTGTCTTTCGTTTGCCCATACAGATGGACCCTGTCGTGCCACTGAGAGACGAACCTGGATTAGGGACAACAGTACTCGGCGGTCTGCTCAGTGGCCGCGCAGGTCTGCTAAATGGGGGGGAAGCAAGCAGTCCTTTCCGAAGAAGTGCCGCTGCCCTTCGATTCTCTGATGCGACAGCACGAGGGGGAGAAGAAGAGACAGGAGCAGTAGCCGTAGAATCATTCGGCATGACGGGAGGTTCGCTAAGAGGTGAAAACGCGACGGAGGAAAGCGACGGCATAGGACGGAGCAGAAGAGCTGGTTTTGCAGGTCAATACCGTCTCCCAAGCAATTCAAGAACACTCACAAGGAGGAATGCGGACGGCGAGTGAAACAGTCTGTAGTTTTGTACACAGGGGAGACCCTGCTGAGATGTGAAGACGATGCTCAAAGGGGGAATCCCATGTAGAGATATCTATCTGTTTATATCTATAGTGACACTTATATACTTTTGTTTGTGTAACTTTAGTTGATGGATTGTGTAGAAACAATAACAGCATGGTGACGCAGGCGGCAAATTCAGTTGTGGAGGTCGGTGCCCGTGGCAGAGCAAAACGCAGGTGCTGTGTCGACATACAATGTAGATCTCAGGACATCGTAGACACATGTCCGGAAAAGAAGAGCTCTCAACAGATAGAATCGATGAGACCACTGTCGAGGAAAGAAGATGTACGCCCCCTTTGGCCATGTGTGTGGTCCGGTCTCAAAGTTAGGTTCGTAAAGACTTGCGATGAAATTAGCAGGCCGTTTTGTTTGTGTGTCCAGATGTGTTCCGTGGTTTCCAGAATCTGCACTCAGAGAGAAGGTGTCTCTGTTGACTGCAACATAAATGCTACGAAGCACTCTGTCGCCACAAGGACATATTTGCACATTTACATCACACTTTTTCAAAAGGAACCTTTGTTAAAGTGGGCGGGAGTGTGCTTTCATGTGGACAACGTTCACGCTGCTTCGGTTGCGGTGTTTATGCAAACCTTTGTGGCACCAATTTTTCGTCTGTGCTTGTGAAACTTGTGCGTCAATCTTTTTCGAAACAGAAAACTACGTAGGCAGGCAAAAATTTGTTCTAGATAAACGCCCGCCGAACACCTGTCCATCTGGATGGCCACTGCTTCCGGGCAAATATGCGGTTAAGACTACTTGCCCAACTGGAGCCCCACGGAGTATCGCAAGAACGGTGCGGTGAGCATGATTTTGCTTTTAAATGCAGCAAAGGTGATGCCGTCGGCATATAATGAGGGAGGGAGCATCTAATAAAGGCAGCTCAGCTGAAGCAGCACCAGAACAAGAGCAGTACCCTGCGGCAGCCTGAGCAACATGGGGTGCTTTTCTTGATCACCACGTGTTTTGCTTGTTTCACAAACAGGCGGCACCTGGTGTCGCCTTCTTCCTCTCACCTCTTTAGGTAAGTTACGCGTAATCGGCACGACTTTTTAATACACTTTTCACGTGTTGCACACCTGGTGGCCCTCAGAGGCTGCTTGCGGTCTTTTCTGTTGCGAAGGTGCGTCCACCTCACGAGTGGCACAGCACACATGGTAACTTCAAGGACCGAGTCGCGTAAAGGTGTCGCGCCATTACTAGTTGTCGAAGGACAGCTGACGGAACAGTACATGACACACCTGCGCTCTGATCTGTAGAGCACTTGTTCAAAAAGCTGCTCACCTTAGTTACCGAGAGGAACACAACCCCCGTTAGGTTCCTTGTAGCAAATGTGATCCTCTGCTATCCTGAGGAAAGGGAAAGTGCGTGAATAAGTGTGTCACTGCGGTGTACAAGGAACGTAACTCTGCGACTTTATTTTGAGAAGGCGCGGAGTACTGTGCGGACCCACGTTCTGTTCCTTCCTCTACCAGCACAACAATGAATTTCACTAGTTGGATAATCCGACGGACAAGAAGCGGCGTTCGTATAAGAAAGCGGACAAATGTAAAGTCTGTAGTCTGCTGCAGGGAAAGTATCTGGAATCACGTGGAGGCAATTCATCCCGTGTGCAGTGTCAAGAGCTACTTTGTCGTGTAACCGGCTGAGAATGGAAAAATCTGCTTCACACAATTTCGCCTTTCATACATATCCGAGAGCAAAAGGCATATTGCATATATGTCATACCCGCATGCCAAGTTGCACGTGCGTGCGTCGTATGCGCAGAGAGAGCATTAGTTGCCGTTTAACTCACTCGTGCAAGAGGATTCTGCGCAAGATTTCGTCCTGTGTATGACCGGAAGACAGATCTCTACGTACCTGATACTCGGCTTGAAAGGCAGCCATCGCTCAAGTTGTCCCGGTCAGCTTGTGCATGAGCAAGAGAACGCTGCTCATTTACAATGCGACACAGAGCGCGTGTGTAGGCGATCGAGGGGCTTCGACACGCGCTAACTTGAATGTGAAACGGAACACAGTGCTTTGTCTCCTAGGCCACACAGTTCGTATGTGTCACCAGCACGAACAAACCTGCAGGGCCTCCTCCGGCTGCCACACAAGCCTCAACCACGTCCTCGCGCTCTGAGTAGTTGCTTTCTGTCAGAGGATAAGAAGCGGACAGCGCGCGGCTGCGCTATAAAGACTAGAGGGTCCGTCTGATGCAATGAAGCTGATTTGAAACATCCCCAGCTGTTGCAGAATTTTAAAAAACAGTCCCCGAAACCCCCAAAACGATACAGGTAAGTGCAGACGGCGGGGCTGTACACTCGTGTTTGTCGAACCTCTCAAGGAACTACTTTTCTTTTGAGGCACCTTAGGCACTGACAACACGCGTTTTATCTGAATAGATCATTCCGTCTTCTAAACAGCCGGGTGACTCCGAAAAACAGAGGATTTCTTTTTTTTTCTCGCGACGCATTTCGTTTTCAATCGCACGCTGGTTGTCATCGAAGTACACAGGTTAAAAGTGTGTACATTCCCAACACACAAAAACTCTAAGTTGTGACTCAGTTACTGGACAGCGCGACACGAAGTTCTTCAATTCTGTGTCCGGGCGACCAATTTCACAAAGAACTACAAAGAGTTTTAAAGCAACAATAGTATCTTATTGCATCCAGTTAAACGCCAAACTAAACACCGATCAACACGGTATTCTGCTGTACACGGTTGCAGAACGAAAACGCAAAAGATTCAACCATTCTGTGTAAAGGACACGGCTGCACCGTGCAACGCGTAACTTCGCCGGGAGAGTGCGAAAGAAAATTGTCACTGCTGTGAGCAAACTGCATCTGCTGAAAAATCAATCTACTTCGTCTGGCTGTTCCTTTCGTCTTCTCACATACGCCTGCGGATATCCCGAAAGCCAAGAAGCCTATCACTGTGGTATTCTTCCTCTTGCGAACACGGACGAGTCACAAAGTTCGCGTTCCTGAGAAGGGAGTTACCTTTCAGGGCGTTCGGGGGGAGGAGAATGCACAACGGGTTGAGGTGTCTATTTCACGTGACCCTGCTAGCACAAACGCAAGAGCTGTGCACGTGGGCTGTTCCCGTTAATGCCCCACGTGAGGCAGCATATCTCAGAGTTGTTACAAATGCTGAGCTTCTTCTACTGCACCTGGTGCAAGCGACAGCACACGTATTTTAAGTTGTTCAATCTCGTTTGAGACAGAATGAAAAAAGGTCTACCTTGTGCTCGAGATAGCACTAAGGACACGTCGCACACGATCGACCAGACCCCGACTGCGCGGCAGCGTGTCTCCTATCCACGCGAGGTGTACTTCGTAAATTAGCACCTGCAATCGAAGAACAACGGGGACCCCATCAGCTACAGCACCGTTACCAGCAACAGGGATAAGAACAGACTGCCACCATCAGCACGAGCAGCAGCAAGTGAAGACTGTTTGTTGTGATGACGTTCACCAGGGAGGCGCGACAGTGTTTATGAAGATACCGTCTATCGAGAGATTACTGATGCTTCCGCAGTTTTTTCTGTCGGTTGATTCTGGGGCCACGGAAGACGTGGGATAACTGCAGTAAAAAACGCCGCTCACAAAAGCTTGCTGCAAGACGCTGCCTCTAGAGTCCTCAACTCGCTACCTTTCGCTTTAGTACGCGATACGCGAACTTCCATTGGTAACTCAGCAGTAGCAGAGACCATATCGCCTCAAACAAAGATAATTATTCGCATTTGATAGAAAAATACGTTAAGCTGCGTAAATCCGTGCAAGAGATAAACAAACTGACCATTCGTGTATTCGTGGAGGCCTTGACAGGTGAGTGTTGTATGCGGATGCACGCGACGTGTGTACGCGCGCCATTCCCTCGCCCCCAGACACAATGAAATGCAGTCAAAAGCGTAGTTCAAAATCGACGCAGTCAATTGACCGACTATTCAGGAGCGTCACTGTGAAAGCAGGTTACCAATATCGTCCCCGTCAGAGACGCTGACCGCACATATGTATATACATTTGTACGAGTGCAGCCACTGCGAGAAGATGAGTTACCACCTCTAGTGCATAGCGCACTAGAGGGTGCTAGGTGCCCGCAGTGCACCTGCGTTTACACGTAGCAGTCTGCGAAACACAGCACTACTTTTATTCAGCCTGGACACGGTGGCCGCCGCCAGCAACACAATTTCTCCCATCTGTCACTCCTGCCGCAGAACTCTTAACGTAGGGCGTGCTGCTGCTGCTACTTGATGGCTTATATCATTCGCAAACCAGATACAGACACGCGCTCGCACGCCGGACTTCGCAGCAACATGGCGATAGAAGAGGTATTTCCTCTCCCTCCTTCATGGCCAGTAGACAAGCGGAAGGACCCCGGGAATAATGACTTCTGCGGTCACACGGTCACACTCGTGCAGTCGTGCGCACTGCCTCACTGTCCCTTCAGAAGAAAATAAGTAAATATTATTTTCGAACTCGAGGTCCCATACTCATCCGAGTGTACATAGAGCACAACAACAGTTTACAACGTTTTTCAACTGCATGTCAGTCCATGCCCGCCCGCCTTACCAGTGTTGGCCCAGCAGCGTGCAGTAGTCGTCTCGAGGAGCAGTCACGTGACAGCAGCTTTTTCTACCATCAAGTGGAAGCCTCACATATATGCAGTACATGTGTGTAACAGGACGTGCATACGTTTATACGTACGTATACATGTGTACGTGTTCATCGGTTGTGAAGTATGATTCAAAATGCAAGGAGTATAGGTGAACAAACGCTACTGAATGGAAGCTGGCAAACCGGCACTAACACAGTACTACGTATTTTATCTACACATGCATATGCATAGGTACACAAGCGCCTCTACAGACACGGAGGGGTCCACGCATGAAGACGGCTATATGTATATATTGCTGCACGCGCCGGCTTAGTAGCTAAATGATAAAGAGAAGTTGCCAGAAGCGCCTCTATACATCACCCGACTGCGTATGCGTCAGTCTCTACGTGGAGACTGACTAGGAAGGCAAGCACATAGTCCTGCGCCGGAAGATAGCATGCACGCCACCTCACATCGAATCACACACAGATATGTGACAGGTGCAAAAACGCAGGAGACACGCTACGAATGCGCAACCTAGTATGTGCACACGTTTTGTGAAATCCTTGTCTACTCAAAATTGGCGTACGTGCTGCCCCGGAAAAGAGACTCGCTGCACTGCAGCAGTTCTGCCGTTTAAGCAACCCGACCGGAAGCAGGGGAAAGACGTACCTCGTCACACAAGTGTTGATACGCCAAGTGCGGAGGCACGATCAGCTCTCGGAGGCCTGGGGTGTAGGTCCACCGCAGCGAAAAAGCAGAGAAGGTACAGAACAGAAATTCGCACATCAGCGACGCGCTTCTTCTTCCTCGTTCTTTCTTCTACACATTATTCTCCTACACAGTATTGTGTCTTTTCGTGTCTCTCCAATTTCTCTCTAGACGTCGGGGTTGAGAAGCGCAGCTGACGCGACTAATGAATGCAAAAACAAAGCACTCTCCAGATGCGCATGCCGACAGATCGAGGAATCAAATAACTTTACATACAAGCACTTATACATGTATGTATCCTTGGCGTACGTGTGGCGTGTAATGCACTGCATAGGAAGATGTGACGGCTAGCAGATGTTCATACATATACGTATACCTGCGTATATATAGATAGGTAGATATATATCTACATGTACGATCACACACAGTTTACAGAGTAGGTTGAGCAGGTGGGTCCCGATCTTACACGCCGAACTACTCATCTAGATACAACCACACATACGTACTGCATGCGGACACACACACACACACAGAGATGTACACGCACGTATCGACTCTCCTCTACGTCTACACTACGACCAATGCCTGAAGAACAGTGCACCGGAGATCACCGTGGCGTCACTCCCGCTCCTCGACGAAGAGTCGTTCTCCTGCTTGGGATGTTCCGCACCACTAGCGCGTTCGTGCAGCTTTACGTATTTAAATGTGTGTATGTAGAGAAGAACATACGAATTTTGAAAACGGCACAGAAGAGAGAATCAGCTGATGTTTACCTCCCACTCGCATGCCACGGACGCCTTCATACAGAGCGGGGATGACTCTATCATACACGCGTCGACCGGATGCCCCGTTGTTCTCTTCACTTCCTCCTGCTGCAGCAGCTGCTGTTTCCAGTGCCGCTGTTCCTGGTGCAGCTGCCTTGGTGCCTGTGGCTCTTGTGGTTGCTGCTTCGGCTCCTGCTGCCGCTGCTGTTGCTGCCTGTGTTTCCACTGCCGCCTTCTCGCCGTCTGCCATTGCCGGTAGTGGAAGGGTCGCCGAGCACGCTGCTGCCCGCTCGCCTCGGGTCGCTGCTGCTGGTGAGTGCGCCGTGACGGTTGCGTCGGTGGTGGCATCCCGAAAAGGCCCCTCGGGGGGGAGCAACGGGACCACGCTTTTGGCTTTTGGCTTTTCCTCACTCCCGCTGGTGGTGTTGCCATCAGGACTGATCCAAGTGTTGTTGCAACTGCTGCTGCTGCTGCCACCGGCGCAGCTGCTGCTAACGCTGCTGCCGCTTCCGTTGCTGCAGGTATTGCTTCTGTTGCGGCAGCTGTTGCTGGTGGAGGAGGGGGGAATGCTTTCTAATTTGATGCAGACATATCGACCATGGGTAGGCACCTTCACTGCGTTCTTCAGACCGAGTCTAACAGCGGACGCCCTCAGCACAGCAGCAGCAGAACCACAAGCAGCACATTCAGCAGCCAGACAGAAGGAGCCGCAACTTCAGATCGTCGCAACGGCAGCAGCAACAGCACGAGCTCCAGACAAGAAAGGGGCCGTACGGAGACTGTTGGAAGGTCCGGCTACCAGGGAGGTACATGCAGAGGTGGCCGGCTACAATCGTATCGCCGCCGAAACTTGCAGTAGCTGACATAGCTTGTCATAAGCTAAAAAAGCGGGTGGACTCTCCTTTTACTGTCTAAAAAAAAGGCGCCCTTGTCTTTTGTCGCTGCTCGAGACAAGCCACGAGGAGCAAACACCGTAGCAGGAGCCGCAGTGACATTGTAGCCGGAGCGTGGAACCGCAGAGGACAGCAGCGACACCAGTAGTACTGCCACCAGCAGCAGGAGACCCAGGAGAAGCAGGTCGACGGAGGAACGTCTCAAGCGTGCGGGGAAGTAAGAGAATGCCTGCAAGCGCATCCTATGCGATGACGGGGTCTCTCACAGCGTGTGAGGAAATTCTGCAACTAGTCCAGCAGCACTTGGGCAGTAGTGGCAGCAGCTTTCTTCAGCAGCAGCAGCAGCACCCGTTACAGCAACAGCAGGAGCACCCACCACAGCAGCACCAGAGCTGCGTGCAGCAGCGACTTCTAAAGGCAACAGCATTGGCAGCAGTGACAAACTCGCTTCTAGGAGGTAAGAACTTGTATTTGTAGTGAAAAGCAGAGCAAGCAACATTTTCTCCGTTCGGATTAACAGGAATGTTGTATTCCTCCGCACGCGGAACGCACAAGTCCAACCACAGAGGCTACCACACAGCAGCACCACCGGCTTGGCAGCAGCATCAGCCACGGCACAGCAGCAATCTTGCAGCCGAGACGGCGGCAGAGACCTGTGGCTCCAGCGTGAGAAGATTACTCTGCAGATACTCTAGTGCCCCAGTTGATGTACTGATGAAGAGCCTCACGGGCGGGTGTCACTTACAAGCGGTAGAGTGAAAGTATAGGCGCAGGCAGAGTAGCGGCGTCAGTGCTTTCGAATAGACGATCGTCGCTGCTGCGCCGTGCAGCGAACTGCAGCCAAACCACGTCTCCCTCCTTTGCCGCTTCCTCGCCCCAGCCCGTCTCCCTGTCGCAATAGTACACGCCTGCGGTACCAGCAACGGCAGCCGAGGGCGTCGCAGCAGCAAAGCCGAGCCACACCACGGGGTCAGCAGCAGGGAAGGGAAGCAGCGGAGGGAGGAGCCTCGCGAGAGGGAAAATAGACGGCAAATCATACGAGCGGTAGAAGGGACCGAAGCAGTTGAGAAAAGAGCAGCAGCAACTATGAGAGCAGTAGCAAATCGGAGAGCAGCAGCAAGTGGGGAAGCGGCAGGAGGTGGGAGAGCAGCAGGAAGTGGGAGTGCAACAGCAAGGGCGCAGCGCAGCAGGAGGCGGAACAGCAGCAGGAAGAAAGTGACAGCAGGGAGATACAAGAAGTCGTCTCCAGGCATAGCGGAACACGTGTGCGGGGAAGCAAGGCAAGCAGCAGCAGCAGAGAAGAGGGTTGCTGCAGCAGAGATTAGACGGAGCAGCACAGAGCAGAGTAGCAGCAGAAAATAAGTACAGCAGCTCAATCAAGCAACACCTGCACGGCAACTGCAGACTGACATCGACGTAGGACGCACCTCACCCCAACAGCAGCAGAAGACGCGACCCCACGCATTAGGAGGACCGCAGCACCATTCGGTAACGCCTCCTTTTCTTTCTGTACACTTATACACATATGTATGATAACACACATATATATGTTGTACATATGTAAACATATGTGTCTGATTATCATGTATATATGTATGTATGTGTGCCCGCGTTGCTGACCCGTCAGCTGTGACCTACAGAAGCCACCAGGAGTTGGCTGTGCAGCAGCAGAAGATATGCGTGACTAATCCGAGCCGTGCAGCAACGTTTACACGGGCAGCCCGTTGTCTACTGGGCTCTCACGCTGGGATTCTTGGAGGTGAGGCTTCGCTCACACGCGTATTAACGCCTTCGCGTAATCCATGCATGTACAAGTTTGCACGGACGGAAATTAGACCGGAACTATGCGCTCCTGCGGTGCACGTACACCGCGACTGACCTGAGGGCGTGCGGAAGTATTCAGTCGCAGTTCCCTGGAACTTCTTCTCAAGAAACTTCTCCTTGGAAATGGCGAACCTCTGCAAGTACGGCACTTTGCTGGCACCACTGCTATGCTTCTCAGCAGCCCCACCTGCTTCTGCTGTTGCTGCTGCACCTCCGCCATCTGCTGGAGCAGCAGTGGGGCTCTTGCCGTTTCTTGCGGTGCGCTGCACCACCTCTTTCCTACACGTGCTACTCGATGCTGAGTTTGTGTCGGACTCTGCCGCTGCTGCGGGTTTTGCTGCTGCTGCACCCTCTACTGTTGCTGCACCCTCTGCTGTTGCTGCACCCTCTGCTGTTGCTGCACCCTCTGCTGTTGCTGCGCCCTCTGCTGTTGCTGCGCTTTCTGCTGCTTCAGCTGCTGAAGACGCAGCTGCCCTGCTGTTTCTCGTTGCTGACACCGCTGCCAAGGATGCTGCCGCACAGGGCGACGACGGCGCTGCAGCACCTGCTGAACACTGCAGAGTACGAAGGCGCGCACCCCACAGCAGCGGTCGCTCTCTGCGCTCCGCCTGCTGGCTTGAGGCTCCCTTAAACGCATCTCTGCCTTTCGTCACGCTGCTGCAGGAGGCGTCGTTGCTGTTGCTGTGGATACTGCAGCATGTGGAGCTGTTGTCGCTGCTGCTGCTGCTCGAAGGGCCATAGCATCTTCCCTTCTGTGGTCCATCTAGCGCTGCGGCAGATACTGCAGCAGCCAGGGGCGCCGCCAGTAACGCCAAAATGAAGCCTCCTTTCCTTGCAGCAGCACGACCGTCAGCGGCGTCCTCACTCTTGCTGCTCGCGGTTGTGCTGCTGCTGCTACAGGACTGCTGCTGCGTCCAGTGCTGCTCCACCTGATGCCAGTGGAGGTGGGGCAGGTGCTGCCGCTGCTGCTGCGAGTATTGCTGTTGCCGCCTGTGCTGCAGGACCCTGTCAGCCTGCAGCTGGTGCTGCAGCGAGTGAGACTGACGTGCCTGCTGCTTGGGCGCGAGGGACGCAGCCTGAAAGGGGGTAGCGGACAACCACCAGCCCTTCGATAGTAGGCACGGCGGTGCCGGTGGCGAGTCTCCTGATGTTCTTCTTCCTCCTGCCGCGTTCTCATCCCTCTTCCTGCCGCTGCTGCAGTTCGTGCTGCCGCTGTTGCTGTTGCTGGTGCTCCTGCTGCTGACGCTGCTGCTGCTGCTGGTGTTGGGGCTGCTGCAGCTGGTGATGCTGCTGCTGCTGCAGCTGGTGATGCTGCTGCTGCTGCAGCTGGTGATGGTTCTGTTGCTGTGGCCACTGGGGTCGCTGATGCTGCTGCTGTTACTGTCGCCGCGAAGGGTTCTGCGCCTAGCGCGGACGCCGCTGCTGGTGAAACTCGAGTGCCTGTTGGGGCTGCTGCTGAACCTCTTGCTTGCATATTCTCCTTCCCTGCTGACACTGAAGAGGCCGGGTGTAGTGATGCTGCTGTAGCCGAGCATGCGCTTGTTGCTGCAGTAGGCGTCTGTATGGCCGCTGCAGAAGTTCCTCGTATTCCACGGCTTCTCGAGACTTCTTGTGCTAAGCCCGCGGTAAGTTTTGCTGTAGGCATGACAGCTGCTGCTGTCCGTTTTGCTGCCGTCGGTGTAACTCCATCGGTGGCTGCTGCTGTTGCTCGTGGCACCGTTGACTTGCGGACTGTTGCTGTTCTTGTCGACGTTGTTGCTGTAGCAGCAATTTCTGGCGGCGCTGCTGCTGCTGTTGCTACCACTGCAGCGTAATTTTCTCCTCGTAGTAGTTGACTCGCAGCAACAGGTACATTTTCTGTGGCAGCCTGCCTGGAGGGTGCGGAGCCGTGCGCAGAGGGAGCGCAGGGCTGCTGCCGAGGCCTGGATATCTGGTGCCGCCTTCATAGTAGCAGCAAAAGCATCATCAGCAAGGAGAACCGGCCAGCAGCAGCAGCCGCCGATGTAACAACACAGCAGCTGCTGCACCAGCACCCGCAGACGGCAGCAGCACCAGCACCCACAGCAGCAAACTCGCGCCGCGCCACAAGGACACGCAACGACGGAGAAGCAGCAGCTGCCAAAACAGCGAGACACCGCGAAATGTGGTCTGCGTAGCAGCGCCAGTGGGTCCTGCAGCACTACGGGAGTCTTCCTGCAACAATCGCAGCAGTGGCAGAATTAGCGGCAGCGGTGTAACCGTAGTACGTCCAGGTGCAGCATCTGCGGTAGTGCACACCCAGACAAAGTCACCGCTTAAGCGTAGTGGCTGGTGAATTCAGCAGCAGCAAGTGACTCAGAAATCTGCCGCTCGCTGACTCCACGCATATGACCGCGTCTGTTCGGCAGCTTCTCAGCCTTCGGGCACGCTTCTGTTGCTACTGTCTTGCAGCTGCTGCTAACTTCACTCCTGCTCTCACTTCCACATGCAGACCCACACACCCAAATGCACGGGAGGACTACAGACAGAGGACGTGTTTCAATCGCTTGTACATAAGGACGCGCAGAGCCGAACGCTGCTCCGTTGTGTACGGCCACAGTCGAACGAATATGGCGGACTCCCTGTGCTCCTGCTGTGTTGCCGCAGAAGTGCTGCCCCTTCTGTCCCGCCTGTTGACTAACCGCTGCCGTCAAAGGCGGACTGGGGCCGTTCTCGTCCTCTGTGTGTTTCTGGAGCGTCGACCGCACGGCGTAATACGCGGCTGCCTCTGCGCGTGCGCGCCTTGCTGTTTGGGGAGGCCGTCTTGCTGTCCATCCCTTCTTGTGTCTCCGTCGTATCATCGCGGTCCTCCAGCACAGGCCCTGCAGAAGTACGGTCCGCTGCTCTGTGCCAGAAGCATTTCCTGCTTCTCCAAGCTTTGTGAACGGGCTCCTATCGCGCACTCCGCTCTGCGCGCGTGCACGGCCACCGCAAATGCCACTGCTGTTACTCCGGCGGGCCGCTGTCGAGCCCGAGCACGCACGCATGCAGTGCGGCTACCGACGGGCCGGCCGCGCACACTCGACGCAATTTCTTCGATTTTCCGCTGCCACAGTCAGCCACTTTCTTGCAGGGACAAGACGAAGCAGCGCAGCAGCGTCTGGCCACCCGCCGCAGACAGCAACTTCTGTGCGAGAGCGAGCCAGAAGCAGCTGCCCCAGGAACAGCAGCAGCACACACGGCTGCAGCGTACCAGCGGCCGGCACGAGAAGCAGCAGCGATAATGAAGTAACCGCCACTACAGGAGGAACCAGCAGCGACTGCACCAACCAGCAGCCGCAGTGCAGCAACACCTGTCGGCAGCAGCAGATGTAGTGGCGCCTGTTTTCAGCGTGCCGTCTTTGAGGGCGACTTCTGTCTCCTCGCCGTGTGGCGGATTACTTGCGTCTACTGCTGCAGCGTTGTGCTCCATATAAAGGAACAAAGGACGCACCGCCTCTTGCTGCTGCTGCTTGTCTGCCTTTATTCTCGCTGCTTTCTCCTCTCCCAGTGCCACACACACTCTGCTGCACACACTTCCGCGGCTCGTGACTTCTGCGTCTCCTCACTTCTTCGGAGTACCCTTCTCTCAACGCCTGCCGCCAGTGCATTCTACTACTACTACTACTACTACCACTACTACTACTACTACCACTGCTCGCAGTGCCTGCTGCAGCAGCAGCGGGTGCTGTGATAGCAGAACGCACGCAGGGGCTGCCTGCGGGCGGCGACACTGCTGCTGCTGCTGCCGCAGTCTTACGTGCTTGCTGCTGCTTCTTCAGCAGCTACCACCTGTACTCCTGCTGCTACTGGCTGCTGCCGCTCGCAGTCCTGCACGGCTCCTGTTGCTGCTGGGACCCGTGAGCATTGCGTCTTCGGCCTGAGACCCGCAGGGCTTTTGCTGCCGTAGCTGCAGCACCGCCGGCCGGCCTGCTGGTACTGCTTTTGCTGCGGGTCTTGCTTCCGAGTCACTTTCCCTTCTGCTGCTCCAGCTGCTGCTGCTGCTACCAATCGCGCTGCCTCCAGTGGATGCACACCTCGTCGCGCGCCTGCTGTCTACAGGCTGTTCTGCTTCGTTCTGCTCGGCTGCTGCTCCGACCGTCATGCAGCGCCCAGCCACACAGACTTCGCCTCTCCGTCCTTCCTTCTCCCATTCTCGTCTAATTCCGCTTCCCGGGAATTCTGCGGCTCCGATGCAAGCTGTATCGAAGCTGGACAAGCAGACACCGCCTTATGCAGCAGCAGCAGCCCCTGCAGCCTTCTGCGCTGTTTGCACAGTTCACACGGCAGCAGCAGGATGAGGCCCTCCTTATCCCTGGTGCGGGTGTACGTGAAGAGAGTCGCAGCTGCTGCAGGTGCGGGAGCTGCTGAAACAGCACGGTGCTTTGTGACTGCTGTACCAGCGGCAGCAGGCGCAGCCTCCGCCGCAGCAAGCGCCTCCTCAGCAGCCCGACGTGTCTCTCCAGTAGCCCCGGATGTCTCTACAGCAGCAGCAGATGTCTCTACTGCAGCAGCAGATGTCTCTACTGCAGCAGCAGATGTCTCTACTGCAGCAGCAGGTGTCCCTACCACAGCAGCAGGTGTGTCTACAGCAGCAGCAGGTGTCCCTACCACAGCAGCAGGTATCCCTACCGCAGTAGCAGGTGTCCCTTCCGCCGCAGCAGGTGTCCCTTCCGCCGCAGCAAGTGTCCCTTCCGCAGCAGCAGGTCTCCCTACCGCAGCAGCAGGTGTTGCCCCTGCAGGAGCACCAGGTTCTGCATGCGTAGCAGGAGGGGGATGTGTCGCTTCGGCGGCAGTCGCAGCAGAGATAACAGCAACGACAACGCAAGTAGCAGGACGCGTCACAGGAGGTGCAGCTGTTAGAGGAAGAATAGGACGCAGAGACCCCACAGCAGCACCAGCAGCTGGAAGAATAGTACCAGGAACACCTACCGAAGCAGCAGGAATTTTTTGGGGAGTCACTCGGATATCAGCAGGAGCAGCAGCCTCTGCACCACCAGCAGGAGACTCGACAGTTTTAGGAACGTCAGCAGCAGGAGCTCGAGCGGCGTTAGCAGCAGCGTCTGCTCGCTGGGGCAGCTCACCATTTGCAGCACCGGCTGCACGTCTCCTTCCGGCTAGTAGCTCTTACGAGTGGCGCAGCGTAGCCTATACACCAGGCAGACTGGTCCTTCTGCAGCAAGCAGGTGGAGGACAAGAGGAAGGAAGTGCACTAACACACGCGAGAACACGGGCCCTCGCATCAGCAGCAGCAGCAACAGCAACAGCAGCAAGAGCAACAGTAGCAACAGCAACAGCAGCTGCGACGGTAGCGTTGCACCGGCGCTCATTCGCTGTGTGGAGCCCTCAGCAAGAAAGTGGCCCTCATCGGGTCAAGTGTAGCAAGCAACAGCAACCACAGCAGCAGCGGCGAGAGCTGCAGCGACGCGGACGTTTTCCAACGTTCCCGCAGCACTACTCACAGCTGCAGCAGCCCGTTGCATCACACGAGCAACGGCGGTTAGCTGTGTTGCGCCAGAAGCAGCAGAGGCTCGTGGTGGTCCAGCTGGAGGGGCGCTTTGGGGTCAACAAGGAGCAGCGCAGCCAAGTTTTTCTGTTGCAGCAGCAGCGGCGGTGCTGCTGCATTTCGTCGTGGCCCCACAAGCAGCAGCAGCAAGTGCATAGAGCACTTAAGCAACCGCGGCAGAAGAGGGAGAGTTGCTGCTTTGCCGCTGCTGCTTTCTTCAGCTCTCAGGCGTGTGTACACCGCCCTCCGAAAGGAACAGTCCCAGCGCGCCTGGAGCAGGATCAGCAGCAGCCTGCAGTGAGCCAGCCCCTGGAGGCGGTAGAACGGCAGCAACCGCAGCTGCAGAGCATGCGGCACTTCGACAAGAGAAGTGAGCCGCAGCCAACGGGGAAGCGTGACCAGCACCGAGAGAAGCCAGAGTGGCAGCAACAGCACGAGCAGCAAGAGCAGCAGCAGCCGCGGCCACAGGCACCAGGCGTCGACCAACCCCAGCAGCAGCTGCACCAGGAGCATGCGGAGTTGCAGGAGCTAGGGAGTCCTTCGCAACAGCGTCCGCACAAGGATCTGCATGCGCAGGCTTCTGAACAGCTGACACTGGTCCAGCAGCAGCAGCCGTTGAAGCAGGAGCCACTGCAGCAGCCGCAGCAGCAGTGGAAGCAGCAGGAGGGACAAAAAAACAGGCGACAGCAGCAAGAAGCGCGTCCGGCGCGCTTCACATTTGATCCCTCGCTGAAAGTAAAAAGTGCGTTTTTCAAAAACACGTGGGAAGCTTTACTTCTGCTGCTGGCTGGTTATCGTTTTCTCTTGCTGGTGTTGCTGCCGGCTCCCTTGTAGGTCTCTCTGTGTCTGCGCAAGAAGTGTTCGTCTGCTGCTGCTGCGTGCTTCTCGTGCTGCTTATGGGGCTCCTTCTGTGGCGGGACGCAGGTGCACTTCGGCTGCGGCAGCTCTGCGTGCGAGTGTGGGAGAAGGTGGGCCCGCGTTGTGGCTGCTGTGCTTCTCGTCCCGTACGTCTCTTCTTCTTGCTTTCCTGCTGTAAGCTGGAGAGGGGTACACGTGTGTAGCCTCGTTCCTGCTTTTACTGCGATGCAACTGCGGCTGCTGCCGTCTCTGCTGTCTGGCTTAGTGCTGCTGCTGTCTCTGCTACTTTTCCCGGTGCTGCTGTTACTGCGAAGATTCGATTACGGCGGGGGCTGCTGCAGGTGCCAGCTTTGACATTGGAACCGCTCGAGGAGTGCTGGTAGCGCTGCTGCAGAAGTGGCTGCTTCCGAGCTCGATACACTTTCGCTGCCGCTGCTGCTGCTGCAGCAGTCGCCACTGCCGGCGCCACCGAAGGTGGGCTGCTGCTCCTGCTGCTGCTGCTACGACAACAGATCCTGTGCTCAGGCGCCGCGGCTGCTGCTCCTGCTGGCGTAGGGGCTTCTGCTGCTGCTGCTATGCCATAGGAGATGCTTCGTCGACTGCGGCTGCATGCAATGGCGCTCGTCCTTTCCTGCTGCAGCAGCACGTCCTGCTGCTCGTGCTGCAGGAGCAGCTGCTGCTGATGCTGCTGTGGGGCTGTTCTGGGGTGCTCGCAGCGGTGCGCGTGAGTGGACTGTGCGACGAGCGCGACATGCTGCGCAGCGCTTCCACCGCGAAGAAGTTTCTCTCTGCAGGTATGTCTGCCGTCTCAGATGTTTGGATCTCTCTCCGGTCGTTTCTGTATGTATGTTCCATAGACAGGTGCAGCACACATCTAGCTCATGCGCCCCTAGCGCCTTCGCGCGCACGCTATATATACATGAGTATATATATGTAGGTACATGCATATACCTGTGTGTATCTTTGTGTATATACATGTACATACATATGTGTATAGGGATGTATATATATATATTTATATGAGTACGGGTATATGTGTGATAAGGAGTGAAGAGATGTCCTTTTCCGCAGTCTCGCTGTCACGGGTATGTATGCGGAAGTGTACAACACGCATACACGTATATACACGCACACACACACACATACTCTGTGTCTCTGTATACGTAAATTCATATATACTTCTGCAGCAGTACGTCTATATTGATATATTTACACGTGTATATATATGTATATATATGTATATATACGTATATATATATCCGCAGCGCGAAGCGCCCACACGCATAGGAGAAAGGATTGGAGCTGCGGGTTGTGTAAGTACGTCGAGGAAGTGTGCGGCTGCGCCTACTTCTGGAAAACGACTGGCGCGGAAGGGCCACGTTCGAACGATGGTGCGGATGCTGCATAACGTCTTCCTATTTCATTTTATATTTCCGTTTGCAGGGCCTCCGTCCAGGCTGCAGCGCACGGCGCGCTGCCTCGGTAGAGGAGCACAGGGGATTCTGCGTGTCGACGTGTGTTGCGCGTGCGCTCCATGACACGTTCCGTCCTGCGCGCTCGAGTCTGTCTACGTGTAACCCGGGTATCTCTCTTCTTCCGCTCTGTCTTCCTCTTTTTCTGGAAAAGTATCTACCAGGGAGGTTCCCTATACATCTATCTGTGCCCGCGGATGTGTATGCGGGCGCTCGCTAAATTCATATGTACATATATGTGTGTAGCTTTTATGTACGTGCATGTAGGTCCATGCCTAGTTACGTGATTTCCTGTTGTTTTGGCGTCCCAGGGCAGCTGCAGCGTTTCTCCTTCCCCGCTGCCGATATTTGGTACATACGACGCAGCAGATAGCAGCAGCGCCCGTTACGCGCCGTGGTCACCGGGCTGCTGCTGCTGCGACCCCGACAGCTGGTGCTGCTGCATTACGTCTCGCTGCTGCTCGTCTGCGTGTTGTTGCTGCCGGTGTATGTGTTGTTGCTGCTGGACTACGTGCTGGTCCTGCTGGTTAAGGTGTTGCTGCTGTTGCTAGTCTACATGTTCCTGCTGATGCTGGTCCACGTGTGTGCTGCTGGATCACGTGTTACTGCTGCTGGTCCACGTGTTGCTGCGCTGTTACTCGTCTACGTGTTGCTGCTGTTGCTGTTGCTGGCCTCGTCTTGCTGCTGCTGCTGTTCCATTCCCAACAGGATCGCTGCTGTCGCCGCTTCTTTCGTGCTTCTTCCGATTGCATGCGCCTGGCGCAGGTGCTGCCGCTGCTGCGGTTTTACTTGTTCACGTCAGCTGCTCGCGTGGTGCAACTGGTACTCGCGTCTGCAGCGCTGCTGCAGGCGCGCGCTCCTTTTGAACCTGCTGCTGCTGTCTCACTTGCTTGCTGTTACGGTGCTGCTATCGCAGGGGCTGTTGCTGCAACGAAGGTCCACGTGTCGAATCTGCTGCTGCTCCTGCTGTTTACAGGCGGGATGTAGCTCTCGTGTGCATCGGTGGTGCTGCCGCTTGCGCAGCCAACAGCGCTGCCGCTGCCCCCACCCTTGCTGCTGCCACCATTGCTGCCGCTGCTGCCAACAGTACCGCTGCTGCGTCGCGTGCGGCTGCTACTAGTGCTGCTCCCCGCGTTCGTCCTGCTGAAATGAGCTTCCTCCTTCTACGAGATTTGCAGCCGCAGATGCTGTTGCTGGTATCTAACTGTTGCGCCCGTGCTGCTGTGCCGCCTTCTGCTCCAGCTGTCCTATTTGTTTCTGCTGCTCCCCGGTGGCTGCTGCCCTGCTGACACTGCTGCGCCGCTCTGTCGCAGTCTTGCTGCTGCTGATGCTGCAGTTCCCAGTTTCTGCTGCGTCTCTGCGCTGCCGTTTCGCGGCGGCTGTTCTCCGTGCTGCTGCTGCTGCTCCTTCGGTGACTGGATGCCGCTCGGCTGCCCGACTGCCCCTTGTCATTCTTTGTCTTCTTCTTCGTCTTCTTCTTTGTGTTTTTACCGCCTGCAGGGCACCGCGTGGAGCTGCAGCTGGTGGCGCAGCCCCCACACAAGAAGGGCGTGCGGGCGCATGCAACTCATCTGCTGTTGCTGCTGCAGCGCTTTCTGCAGTTCTGTAGCGACATATCGCAGCCGATGAATCTCCCGTTGACAGCTGCAGCGCTGGAGCAGCAGCCGGTTATCAGAGTCATGCTGTGCCCTTGCAGCGTCGAACAGGCAGCTGCTTACAAGGTACTCGGTTCGTTATTCCTGTGCGGCGGCGCAAAGCGGGGGGGGTCCCTACCCTTGTGACCCTTGGAGAACATTTTCAGAGAAATGGAGGACGCACACAGCAATAGTAACCACTGAAGCAGGGAGTGCCAGTCTCTGGGCAGCATTACATACGTAGCATACATCTGTCTATCTATTCATATATATATACATATACTTATACATATATATAGAATATCTGTATGTGTGGAGATGTCTTGCACTCTCTACATACGTACATTTTTCTACACTTTGAAAGGGCAGAAATCTTCTGGACAACTGGCTGGACATAGTTAACTCTTGTACGGTTTCCGTACCTGCTTGACGTCCCTCAACAGCGCACCTGTGATTTGCTGCGACTACAATTCATACAGTCAACTGAAACTCCCGACTGTTTACAGCCGCGAAAGAGCCTGGGGCAGGAGACGCGAGCTGCATCCGTGGCCCTGCCTGGGTCGTCAACTGACCTGTGTGTCACTCTACACACGTCTGTACAATTTTTAGATGCGTACACAAGTATGTTTAGTCATACACGTGTACACATGTATATTACACGTCCTACGCATGTATAATGAATCTCTGCATCTGCGCGTGTGTATATATATATATATATATAGTTGTGTTCTGCACCTCCTACGTAAGCATAGTAGATACAGCGTGTAGCTGGTAGTACTAGTAGTGGTCCCGCTCTAGCTGCTGCTGTGGGTCCTGCAGCTGTTGCCGCACACGCGCGCAGGCAGCAGTCCTCTGCTGTTGCCTTGATTGCGGCTGATGGCGCGCTGCTGTCAGAGACACAGCTGCTGCTGCTGGCGCTGAATCTGTTGCGACTGGCTGCTGCAGGTGCCACCCATTGTGTTGGATTCGAAGAAACACTCAGCAGCAGGCAAAGCCGAACAGCAGCGGCCGCGGGGGGCGAGGGATGCAAAAGGCAGCAGCAGCAGAAGCAGCAGCATTGCGAAGAAAACAAGCAGAGAGAGCAGCAGCCTGCTTTCCCAGCAGCAGCAAACGCTGCCTCCTCCGGCTGCCGACTACGAGTGAGGCTGCAGTGGCCCACTTCGCCAGTAAGGGCATATGTGTGGCGTGCAAGCGGTATAAGACTGACGCAACCACCGAGGCGATTTGCTCGACTGAAACAGTGTGTCAACGGCCGTTGGGGGAAAGCAACTATACAGTTTTCAAACCGACGCATTCCTGCAATTACGCGTATCAGGCCAGCGCCAGTGATCACCGTGTATTGATCGGGGTGTGTAAAAAGAGATCTAAGGTGCTTCGTGAGGGCCGAAGAAAGAAGGGAAGCATCCACGGGACAAGTGGCCCTGTTCGCATGTCTCCGCTTAACAATGCGCTGCAGACACAAGGCGCTTATGCGTCTGCACGCGAAAAAGTGACAAGCCCTTCGATTTTTTACTAGTAACAAATCATTATTCGTGTACATATATATCTGTATATATATACATATGTGTGTGTATACATGTATATACATATATATGTTTGTAATGTATGCAATATGTGTACCTATGTTTGCGTGTACGCAACGACATACGCCTTCAGGCTTGAGTTAGTCGTGTACCAGTATGTACACGTCTATGTTTACATATATATATATATATATATATATGTGCGACACGAACACCTCTTTGTTGTACGAGGCCCGAGGGCTGCACACAGGCGGTAGGAATGCCCTTCCGCATTCGACCTTACCTCAGCTCTCCAATACCTGCAAGAGCAAGTGTATACGCGTACATTTCCCCTGTACTTGGTGAAGATGCGTGTACGGGTAGATGTAGAATGCTCTGCTTTCACGCCGGCGGGCGGGTATGAGGCATGTACGCGACACGAGTGGCCGAGGCGTTGCTTGCTCTTTGTGCAGACACACACGCAGCTACTGTGCTGTCGCATATTGAGGGATTAAGTACCTCAGCTGCACTCGTTCAAACCAGCTTCGATACGCGCAGAGTATTTGAGTTCCTTCCACACGAATGTGTGCATATATGTATGTTTACATATATACGTCCACGCTAGTATGGGAATGGACAGATTCGTAATTGCAGGTGAATAAATGCCAGTTCATACGTATGTGGATGCGTGCGAACGTATGTGTCCACGCGTCTATATATGAGAAGAGCATCTGTGAGTTGTGCACGCTCGTCCACTCGCATGCACCTAACACTGCCACACGAGACCACTCATGGAGGGCAAGAGTTTGTCGAGTCTGTCTACTAGCGTGTGTGTGTTCCACTGCTTCCTGCCATTTGCTGTTGCGCGGTCGTTTGTTGTTGCTACTGCTGAAGCGACAGCAGTCACCCCACTCACACTCCGGACTAACGCGTCCCGTTTCGCTACGAGAGGCGTGGATGAGGCACATATGCTTGGCACCGTGGTGGCCATCCTACGTGCGTAGGTAAATGTAAGATATGTGGATAACCGAGCAGGGGGGCCAGAGGCAGCAGAAAAGCAGACTGTAACACTTGAGCTACTGATGACACTGTGGAGCACCTTTGTGCGTGGCTCTGCGCTGTTGCAGTACTCTTGCAGATGGTGAACACGCATGTAACAGAGCAGTGCGTAAGCGTTATCTTCGTTGCAAAGCAGGCAGCCTCAAGAACTCCAGCTTGCCATATCTGTTGCTGCTGCTACTGCATGAAGAGTGGCTTTTACTTACCGCTACAACTCACCAGCTGTTCCTTGTGCTGCAAGTACCCACGCTGCTTGGTCGCCACTGCTAACCCCACCGTGCACACGCTGCTGCTGCCGTCGGCCTACCTGTTGTTTCTGATTTTCCAGAAGCTGCTGCTTTTGTGCTCTTGCTGCTCTTACTTCTGCTGCTACAACCCACGCCGCTGATGGTACAACCGCGTCCCGCTGTCAGGCTGGGAGGCAACTCGTTGCAGCCCAGCTGGCTGCTTCTTCGATCCTGCTACGGCTAATGTCTGTGCAAGAGAGCAGCACCCGATGCTCCTGGAACACATGCTGTGGAACTGTCCCACGCTGGAAATGTAATTTGACAGCCGTATTATTACTGCACGGTGCAACAAGACGTGCATGCAGGACCCGTCAACAAGTCGCTTCTCGGGTACAGTGCCTACCTAATTTTTAATGCTTCACACAAATCTGCATAACTGAGCTCATATTTATATATATATACATATATATGTACACGTGTGTAGGAGCACGTGTTACTATTTTGACAATCAGCAATCTCCTATACATATATATATATATATATACGTGTGTGTAGGAGCATGTATTACTATTTTGACAGTCAGCAAACTCCAAGACGGCAGTGTGGGGCAGGGCCTTGGCTGAGTTGATTGAATATCGGTGTATCGGTAGGCAGCTAGCTGCGGCACCCGCATTATCGTTTCTTCTTCTATGTTGCTGCAGTCCTTTCCTTCACGCTTGTCCCACGTCTCTCCACTTTTCTACTTGTTTTCCCTTTCCAGATATCTTTCTCTGTACCACACCCTGCGCTCCACGTGTTTTCGTCTCTCTCCTCCCTACAGTTTCCGCCTATTCATCCTGAACATATCTGGGCACGCCTGCAGCACGGCAGCTGCTGGGCCGCACTCTCCGTAGCACTGCGCATCCGTACGTCTTCACAAACAACGAAGTAACCGCGCAAGAGAATACGAAAAGGCAAGCAGTCCTTAATTCCTTGCCGACCTGACTTAAGTACGCGTACCTAGAGGTGTGCGTATGTAGTTGAACACAGACGCGGATAGAGGTACACGTATAGCGAGCACTTCCCAGCTGGCATCAACAAAGGAGAACTACACATACATACATACACACACACCCGTCGAATAATCGACCGAAAGGTACACATCGACCACCAGTCGCTATCAAGTTCGAGGGGTTAGATCGTCAAGCGCAAACATATATAAGCTAAACAAAATAATTCGTATGATTGACTGTTCATAAACAAACTCATCCAATCCTGCCACCTCCGACGAAAAAAACATTAAATGCTGTTCCAGGAGCGGCATCTCCAGTCCGTCGTGCCCCGACCCCAAATTACAAAGAAACACGTGAAGGAAATCTTTATATACGCGTGTGTGTAGACCTAGCATCTACACGTAAACTGCGGACCGCACAAAGGTTATGTACCGCCTACAGATATATATAGATATATATATATATACATTCCCTTTACGTATATTTGTCTTTAGACGTGTGTACATTTGTATGCATGTGCGGGACAAAGTATAAAGGCGTACCGAGAACGCACGCTTCTCCCACCAAAGTAGACACACGGATAGTCTCACCTGTGGTGGCATGCCCCTCCGGCAACGGCGTCGATCCCCGCACAGAACAAAAAGACATACTGCATTCGAGACCGACGCGCACTTCGACTTCAAGCACACGAAGAAAGCTTTTCATCGACGTATACATACACACATATCTGGAAAGTCTGCTTTTGGATTCGTAGAAAACCCGCACGCAATTCGTTCTACGTGAAAGCATATGTAGTCCTGAGGACTATATACGTACGTTTAAAAAAAGAGATATACACGTATGTACATTTGTGTCTCCTCATACGGAGTCGCACACGGTGGAATTGCTGAACTTCTCTACACCTGGACCCACATCCAAGCCTTGAAGGCGTGTGTACCGCTGAAGTACGTAGCCTCATGCCTGGATACCTGTGCTGCTGTCTGCAGCTGTGCACACCTAATTACCGGGTCCGCTGTTGCAGTCGATCGCTTTCTTTCAATGGAGAAACCCAAAATACTTCCCCTCGCCGTGCCTCGTCACGTTCTGTAATCGTGCATGCAGCACGCGCACCAGCTGAGAAGCTGCCTGGCAGGACACGTAGGTACGTGTATCGACGGAACGAGTGCTGAGCCCCTCCGCAGACTACGGAAGGCTGCAGCACAAATCGTTGAAGCCGTTAGGGAAAGCAACGGCGACAGCCACAGCAGGGATACACGCTGCGCCTGCATTGCAGCGACACTGTGGCACTAGTCGAACGAGCACACCGCAACAGAAGAGAAAGCAAGCCGTGGCTGCTTAACAGCAGCTGCACGAAGGCGGAGCCGCCGCGACGGCGTCACGGGGTGCAATTGCCACACGGCCACAGCAGCAGCGAAAGAGAACGAAGCGGCCTGTGCGATAGCACCGACAGTAGAGGACGCTGCCTCCGGAAGAAGCGCACCGGCGGAAGCGGCAGCTTGCGCGACAGCACCAGCGGAAACGGGTGCCCTGCCAACAGCAGCATCCGCAGCAGGAGCAACCAAGCAGCCCTCGCAGCGCTCAACGGACACGTAGACGATCAGCAGAGCAGCTACGGCAGCAGGAAACAGCCAGCCATCTTAACGGCGGCAGCACGACATGAGTGTTCAGCAAAAGGAAGCAGTATCTGCTGCCTCTGAGTCGCAGGCGGAGTCCGGCGTTGCGCCGGTGTAGCTCCCGCAGCCCCACAGTAGCAGCGAAATATCCGCCGCATGCACAGACGGGTAAACGGCTTGTTATTTTACCCATCCTTATAGCAAGGAGCATCGGAGCGGGAGTGATTGACGCTGCTGCTGCTGTACGTTACTCTTTCGTGTGGTGCGCAGTGGCAAAATGGAAACACCAGGAGCCCTCACTGCAGAAAGGAGGAGACGCAGAACCAGCAGTGCTCCAGAAGAGCAGCCGCAGAAGCAGAAGGATCAGCTGAGGACGGTGTATATGTGTGCGCCCATGCAGGAGCAAAGGGGAGAGCAGCGGGAGCAACAGAAAGCGAAGTAGGCCTACCCAGATCCGCACTGCAGCAGCCCGTATACGCACAAAGCAGCACCTGCAGAAGCGTCGTGCCTCCTCGGCGTTGAGCAGGAAGAAGTTGGAACGGCAGACAGCAACAGCAGCGGAAGACAGCAGCAGCAACAGCGACAAAAGCTACGGCTGCAGCGGTACTAGCGCGAGCGCCGGACGAGAACCAGCTGCGGAAGCCACCAGAAGAGTGCAGCGCCGACAGCAGGACACGCAGCAGCTCCCGCAGCTACAGGGAACGAGGTATCACCAGGAAGCGCACAAATACTGGAGATACAGCAACTGCGCACCGCAGCTCGCTGTGGAAACGCTTCAGCATGATGTGAACGTGAGCAGCAGCAGCAGCAACGCGAGCAGCCGTCTCACCTCCCGTGTGCGAGCAGCAGCTTCGTTACCACTAGCATGCACACGACAAAACTAGCTCCTGAGCAACTGCGGCAGCAGCAGAACCACGCAGCGTCAACCGTGGCACCACGCAGCATTTACAGCAGCACGCCGCAGCACCAGCTGTTGCTGTCAAGCTGAGAAGAGATGGCAGCCGCAGCAGGAAGCGAAGCGGGCGCGCGTACGGCTTCGGTGCCATCAGCCAGAGCAACAGCTGCTCAGCTGAGGACGCCCGAAGCGCAGCATCGGCTGCACGTGGACGCAAGGAACAACAGCACGTGGGGCAGCAAGACGCAACAACAGAAGCCGCCAGTCTCATCATGAGACAGCAGCACCGTGGTCGGCCGAAGAGAGTAGTCGCTCTCCCAGACGTTCTCGCATGAACGCTAGCACATCTGAGTACACCTCTTCAATCGTCCGTGTGCCGTCAATCTCGCGAATAAGTTCGTCATTTTGTGTGAATTCTACTGCGTGCTGCTGCTGTTTCTGCTGTTGAAGCTGATGGTGGCTGTCGCCGTGCGGCTGCTCCACCTGCTTCTCCTGTGGGCGGCCCTCCTGCTGCTGAAGCAGCTGGGGTGTCCGCGCTTGTGGAGTGCCTTCATGCTCGCGTTGCACCGGGATTTGCTGCGTGCGTTGCTGCTGCTGCTGACGTTGCAGGCCGTGAAAATACTCAAACCTCGCCTTGATGCACGCCCACGCACTTTCGTACTGCGACAGGCGTCTCTGCAGGACTTCTGCGGTGTCGTCACTTCTCTTCTGGAGGCAAGAGAGGAGTGCCGCAGGAGGCGGATTTGCTGCGCCGTAGACTTTTTGTGTCGTGGGGTCGACGAGACGGCAACGCATGCGCTGCCGCAACACGTCTGCGTCACTCACTTGCAGACTCACTACTAAGTCTACCAACCGCAGCACACACACACGTACCAGGAGCACCACCAAGTCAACCGAATGCAGCAGGAACAGCAGCAAAGACGCACTCCCTCACACGTTACAGCAACGGCGGCAGCACAACAGCGGCAACAGATATACGGGGTGACGGGACCGCCGCGACAGCAGCAGACCAATCGCAACAGCAAATCCACAGCAGCACCGGCACAGCAATTATGCCATGTACACACACACATATATGTATGTGTGTGCAGCTGGGCGCACGCATATCTTACTCCGTGTGCGTATGATGTCGTAGGTGGATACAAGAGCAAGAGAGAGGACGGAGTAAGGACAACTCTGGGGAGAGATATACAGACATGCAGATACATATATTCGTTCCTGTGCTAGCGATACACATCTAGCTACAGATATATATCAGGTGGCATCTATGTACGCGAAGAAATGTGGTAGCCCTAAGTACGGCGGTCTCTGAAAGTGTGGATGTGTTAGGGGTCATATACATCGGCACGAGGCATCCGGCGAAAAAACCCAGCAGCAGTACTTTACAGCAGCAGCACGAAGGCAAGAGCAGCGCGAGACGAAGAGACACAACAGCAGCAGCTGCTGCTGCAGCCCGGCTACGCAGGCACAGAGGAGCAGCGACGGCTCATCCAGAGCAGCAGACGGGAGCAGCAGCAGCAGCGCTGCAGGTAGCCACACGGCAACATACGAAGTTCACCTTTCGTGTACGCAAGGACGGCAGCAGCAGCAGAGAGTCGCAGCGGCAGCGGCACATCATCCACAGCTGAAGAATCAGCCAAGACAGCAGCAACGCCTCGGAAGCCGCTGCTAGAGGAGGCCGCAGAGGTAGTGAACAGTGTGAAGCAGGAATCAGGGGCACCCGTCCGTGAGAAATGCAGCAGCAGCAGCACCAGCAGCAGCAAAGGATACTACGAGCAGCAGCCGAGAAGCGGCCAAGCAGCAGTACCGCAGCAGCAGTACCGCAGCAGCAGTACCGCAGCAGCAGTACCGCAGCAGCAGTCCAGCAGTAACGGAAGGAGCAATGCGGCAGCAGGACAGCAGCGGCAGAAGCCCGGCCACAGCAGCAGTACGAGCTTCACAGCAGCAAACGCACTTCCACTGCATGCAGCCCGCCGCACAGCGGAGAACGGGGGACGGGACCGCGCGCATATCACAGCAGCACCGGCAGAGAGTCCGAAGCAGCAGCAGTCACGAAACCACAGCAGCAACACGAGGACGGCTTCCTGTGCTGCAGCAGCAGCAGCAGGAAAAAAGTGGACAGGCAGCAAGAGGCACACAACGCGGAGGAGGCTCATGCAAGGGCACGCAGCAGCAACGCAGCTGTCCTTGGTGCCTGCTATATCTCAGAGGCACAGCTAAGCAGCAGCATCATCAGAGCCCCACACCTGTGGAGCTGCTCAGTTCGAGAGCGGAGGGGGCGCAGCAGCCGAGCAGGGCTGCAGAGTCGCAGAAGAGAAGAATAAAACGAGCAGCCTCAACATGGTGGGTGTTGCAGGAAGAATAGCAGCAAGAGCTGCGGGCAGCAACAGCAGCAGCAGCAGAGCGCGGCACAGCAGCATCTGCCAGCGCGTCGCGGCTGCCTCCTCTCGTCCATACGTCGCGGCGAGAAAGCGAAGCGTCGCGACAGCTGCTGAGGCAGCAAGTGAGTGTGCCTTACCCGGTAGCATGCCGCTGTCCGCCAGAAAGTCGACTTGTGCTTCTGTTCGAGGAAAGCCTTCTAGCACTACTCCTGCTGCGCACCTGTTGCTGTCCTGGGTACTGCTGTTGTCGCTGCGGGATGTGCCGCTGCCGGGGCTGCGGTCCCTGCTGCCGCCGTTGGTGTTGCTGCCGGTGCTGTTGCTGCTCCTGGGGCTGCCGGTGACGTCACTACAAGCTAGATGACGCCTTAGCTCACGGCGCAGCAGGTCGAAAACAAGTTCATCAGCGACGAGATTTCCACGCTGCAGGGCTGCTGCCGCCTCACTCGACAAGCAGTGTCCCCCTCCTCCTACGTCGCTGCTGCTGCTCGGGCCGTTGCCACTGCCACTTTCATTGCTGCTACAGCTGCTGCTACTGCAGTCGTCGTTGTCGGTGTTGCTGCCGTTGCTGCTGTTGTTGCTGCGGTCCCCGCCGTAGTTGCTGCTGCTGTCGCTGCCGCGTTGGAGAGCTTCTCGGAGCAGGTCGCCCACACTGATGTGCTGCAGCTGCAGTCGACGAGACAGCAGCGCAGCCAGGCTGCCCTTCCCACTACACGGTGGGCCGCAGATAACCAGCAGCACCGGCCGCCTTCCCGCAGTCGCACTAGCAGCACCAGCTTCGTGTGCGACAGCGCTAGGAGCAGCGGCACGCCCCGCTGATGCGGGTGCCCCAGAAGCAGCAGCAACAGCAGCGGTTCCACGAGTAGCTGTTGGTATATACGTTTCTGATTGCCTCCCTGGCACAGAAGGTGCTGCCAGACCTGCTGAATGCCTCAGCGCTGCTGCATGGCTCAGCGCAGCCGCCTCTGCCGCTGGCAGTGGGGTTGCGACTGCAGCAGACCGGGATGATCGTAGAGCGGTTGTTCGTCCTGGGGTTGCTGCTGCTGTTGTTGTAGTTCCTCCGGCTGCTGCTGCTGCTGCTATTGCGGCTGTTCGTCCTAAGGTTGCCGCTGCGGTTGCAGGAGCTGAGTTCGCAGCGGTGGTTGCGGCGGCTGCTGCTGCTGTGCGGACCCCACTGCGCTGGCCTGGTTGTCGCGGGAAAGAACACGAGTGCTCTGCGGCAGGTGTCGAAGCTGCCACGAAGCATGTGGAAGGTCGCAGCAGCAGGTGCTGCTGTTGACGCTTTGACGGCAGCTGAAGCGCATGCGCTCCGGCGGGGGCTGCGCTGGGGGACGAGGAGGACGAGGAGCAGCAGCAGCAGACACACCACAGGCAGCACAGCCACAGAAGCGCAGCGCCTCTTCTATTTTGTAGCAGATGCTGCGTAAGGAGCAGCAGACGCAACAGCAGCGCTCGGCAGGGCAATAAAACAAGACAGTTCTCGACCAAGACTATTGCTGCTACCGTCGCTGCTGGCAATTCTGACCCTGCCGCGGGTGCTGCTCCTCCTGCATGAGTTGCCGCTGCAGCTGCTAACGTGGTTTTATGCGGTAGGGTTCTCATTGCTGCTACTGCAGCTGCATTTGCTGACGACAGTGCTGCATCCACTGCCGCTGCCCCGCTGTGGCTGCCGCTGTTGTCGGGTCTCCTGGGAAAGCTGCAGCTGCTGCTCTGCAGAGGCCTTCTGCGTGAACACCTGCTGCTGCTGCTGTTGTTGCAGGGTGCGTTGCGGCTGGTGGCGTTCCTGCTCTCCCAGGGTTCCTAGCCACTACAGGCGGCTCTACGTATGATACGCCTGTTGCCGCAGCTCGAAGCGCTGCTTCTCCGTCTGACGCTACTGCTGCTTCCTCTTCTGCTGTCGTTGCCCTGACGGCGCTGTCTCAGGCCCGCCTGCATCCCATCTCCCTGTGACGAGGTGGTGCTCTTGCTGCTGCTGTACCGGTAGTCTCTGCTGCTGCTCCTCCTGTTGCTGTTCAGGCTGTAGCAGTTGCTCTAACTTCTGCCGCTGTAACTGCTGCTGCTGTAACTTCTGCTGCTGTAACTGCTGTTGCTGCCGCTGTCGCCCTTGAGCATGCTGCTCCTGCTGTTATTGGGGAGAGTCTCCAGCCTTGAGGCGAGAGTCGCAGGGCGTTTGCAGTCAGGCAATTCTCAGCGGTCAGGCGATATCTAGCGCCACGTCAGCAGCTGCTGCGAGAGTGCCATGAAAAGCTGGTTTGTAGCAACTGCTGCGTGTGTGCAGCGGATGGGCGCTGCAGCACAAGGAGCACAGCAGCAGCAGCAGCAACTGCATGGTCACTGCCATGCAGGAGCCAGCGTGCTGCGACGGCAGCAGCAGCTGCAGCAAGTGGACTGCCGGAGCAACTGCAGAAGCGGCGGCAGTGGCAGCTGAGCAGCAATTACACTGCGGCAGCAGGCGTGCAGCAACTGCAGCACATGAGGCAGCAGGTGGGGCAGGACAGCAGCAAAAGCAGCAGCAGCCCGAGAAGGGGATTCACGGCAGTCGGGGAGGGCCGCACCGACAGCAGGCGGCTACAAGCAGCAGTATGAGTAATCCTTGTTGACAGAGTAGCAATAGTGAAGACCCTTACGAACCAGGAGCAGTGCTAGTACGCATGAGGATTAGAAGTTGTCCGAGTCGCAGGGACAGCAGCAGCCGCAGCACAGATGGACTCCCGGCGCCTTCGATATTCCTCGTGGCGCAGGCAGTTGCCGTTGGTGGGGCTAGATACGCTGCAGCCTTACGTCACGTCCTCCACTGCGTCGTCTTCCATGGGCAACAACAGCCGCGGCGGAGCAGAAGCGCTGCAGCAGCGGGCTGCAGAAGCCGCTGCAGCCAGCCGAAGACGCAGCAGCCGCAGAGGCACCGGGGGCGGCGGCAACAGGAGCGGCAAAAACGGCGTCAGCAGCATCTGCGGCGTGACAGAAGAGGCAGAAGAGGGAGCAGCCGCATGGCAGGCGCGGAAGGGCGTCTGCTCTAGAGGCGTAGGAGGGTCCTGCTGAGCACCGGGAAGACAGCGGAGCGACTGCAGCAGCGTGTGCTGCCCCCGTTGACCTCAGCGTCGCGCACTGCGCTGCTGATGGAGTCAGTCCCCCAACCGAATGCTCCTGCAGCAGCTCTTCTTCCCTGCGGTCCGTCGGTCTGCTCCTGCTGTTGCAGCCCTCGCTGCTCTGGCTGCTGCTTTTTACACTGCGGAGTGTGCCAAGCTGTTTGGCGAAGGCCTGCGGACGTACGGGTGTGCGCATAACGCATGCTGCTACATACATATGTATATATACACACCGTGGAGCGGCTGCGACAACGGGTTGAAAGAGGAGCCGAACCACCAACAGCACAGGTTCTTCCCACAGCAGCGTCGGCCATCCGCCTGCCGCTGGAGAGTCGCAGCGGCGGGAGCAGCGACGCAGGAGGGGGACGACCTTCACCGTAGCTGTCACAGCGATGTTGGGTGTGCCAGCTAGTGTGCTGCTGCTGCTGGTGGTCTAGGTTCTGTATCTGCTTGTACACAGGGGTATTCCTTGCTGGTGGTGTAGTACTGCAGCGGTGGACCTGCCAGTGTGCCGCTTTTCTGTGAGTCGTCCTTCCTTGCGGCTCTAATAATCATCGACACTCGAAGCTTGGCGCCTTGACGGTGGCCCGGCATCGCACCCGCGCGCCGAGCGGAGCTGCACACACACTTCTGTCCTGGACAGTGCCACGTCGGCGCTTGCTGCTGCGGGTGCTGTTGCTGGTGCTGCTGCAGGTGGAATACGAGCTATGGCTCGTATTCACACGGCACGGTGCCGCCGGCAACCGTCACAGAACTACAGAGAGAAGCGGCAGTAACGGCCGGAGCACCAGCTGCGCCTCGAGCGGGAGCCGCAATTGCAGCCGGCTGCGAAGCACGGAAGGCAATAGCAGGTGTAGTGGGGCACCACCCCCGCTGTGGTCACGGTAGCACTGCAGTAGCAGCAGTCGTCGTAGCAGCACCGGCAGAGACGAAGCAACAGCAGTTGCTAGACATTGTGGCAGCACGGGCGCATACTACTGTAGGGTGACGCACTGGCGACGCGACTCGCAGCCGCAGCCCCTCTCTCACAGCACGGCGCCAACTACGGGGTTAGTACTGCTCGTGTTGGTCCTCATGTTGGGACTGCTACTGCTGCTGCTTCTGAGGCTGCCTGGCCCAGTACCTGCTGCAGCAGCTGTGGCGTGGCCGGTAGCCTCCGCAGCCAGCTAACACTAGCTCGGCACCCTCTGTGAATTGTTGACACTCCTGCGGGAGCGTTACGTCGGCAGTTCCACCGCAGCGCCTGCGAACGGCGCGAGCTTCTTGTTCTGCGGTCCGTCGCGCCCGCTCTGTGGTGATCCCGTACTGAGGATCCACCGGCTCCTGCTGAACGTGTCGGCGGTGGTTTCCCTGTTGCGAACGCGATCGCCGCTGCCCTGCGGCTGCTGTCCCTCGGCTACGGCTCCCCTGCCCAGTTACCACGCTCATCTGCGCCTGCTGCCCGTGCTCTTGCTGTCGGGACTGCTGCTAGGGCCGCGTGGCGCGACGGTGCTCCCGGGTAGCTGCTGCTGCTGCTGCTGCAGCTTCTTCGCGAGCTTCGTTCGAAGCTCTTCCCGAGCCGCTTACCGCCGCTACTGCTGCGGCACTTGCTTGTCGGGTGGTCCGTAGGTGGTACCGGGCTAGCGCTTTCCAGAAGCTCGCGAAGAAGCCATCCGAGAAACTCATGCAGGCTACCAGCAAGACCCACACAAAAATATCACTCCAGCATCACCTGTGTTGTTGCGGCTACAGTAGCAGCTCTCCGTGAAGCGTCTTCGTGTCCAGAGGCGACGCGGCCTCCTTCGCGCAGACGCATGACATCATCATTTCAGTCCATACTGCATCTCCTCGCAGGACGTCTGCGCGTTCCTGCGCCTTTTCGCACGTAGATCTGACAAAAAACGCTACATACGGTGACGGCAGCAGTCGCCGTGGCAGCAGCAACGGCAGCGCGGGAGAGAAGGGAGGTCTTTGCCGCAGCAAAAGCGGGAGCAGGGGCCACTGCTGCGGCGCAGCGACGGGTCGGCAACCGCCGCCAGGGCTGCGCCCCTTCTTTGCTGAGAACCAGAGAAGCTACGTCACACAAGGTACGGACACCACGACACGAAAATCAGCGCCCCTTCGCTGAGAACCAGAGACGCTACGTCACTAAGGTACGGACACCACCAAACGAACATGAGCAGATTTCCTTTTTTGCTGGTTTGTAGCGGAGATGGTAAAGCGGTGGTAGTCGCTCCCCCGCTCCCGGTTGACTGGTTCGGGCAGTGGCGTGCTGCCGCTTCGTTCTTGTCGACGCTCAAGGAAGGGGTGGTTGCCGCCTTCCCCTTGTAGACACATCCTTCGGTGTTTTTTCCACTTCTCTCTATATTTTTCTCCATATATGGATCTGCAGGTCCCTACGTATAGTGTGGAACGCACATATCCGTTTCTAAGATGCGTGTACCTCTGCTCGTACGCGAGAGACATGTAGGGCGCGCTCGTGTACTCATGTGTGTACACCTGTGCTTGGTTCGCACGGTGCTGCTGGGTCTTTGCTGCTGCAGCTGCTGTGATGCAGCCGCCGCCTGTCGCAGTCGCTCATAATACTGTTGCTGCTTGGATGGGTTCTTGCTGATGGTGGTACTGAAGCAAGATAATTGCTGCTGTTATCTTGTAACTCGCTGCCGTGCTGCTGCGGCGTTGCTCCCGGTGAACAATCGCTGCAGCGACACCCCACTTGAAATACGTGGCTGCCTGGTGTCGTAGTATTCCTTGCCGCAGGAGCTGCATGGTGTCACTGCTTCTGCGCGGGAACTTTTTTTTCCGTAGAGGCCCGCTGAACTCCCCTTATGCTGTTGCTGCTGCGCTGCTGGGGCTAGTGGTGCTGCTGCGCTGCTGGGGCTAGTGGTGCTCCTGCGCTGCCGATGTTGCCGCAGCCAGAGTGGACTTCAGAAAGTGGCGTTTCAACCGTCACTGAGGCCTTTGCTGTTGCTGTTGCTGCTGTACAGAGGATGCGAAAGCACCGGTGCTGGCTGCTGTCGCTGTCCCGGGATGTTGACGGTAGATGCTTCGGAGGCGCTCTGCTGCCACTGCCGAAAATATATTTGTAACGCGTTGTGCCCGCATACCTGTGCCTGCGTACACTTGTACGTCACCTACGTTGAAAGGTAGACATACGCATGCGCACGTGTGTGTGTCTACGTACATGTAGACACGGAGAACTCGGGTGGTTGACTGTTTAGGTGAACAGTCTTCCGAGAAGGCAGCTGCATTGTCCTTGGTGCTCCAGCTTCAGCGTTCTACGTGCGGTGCGCATGGCTTGTTGCTCCAAGATGCTGCTGCGGCTGCTGCGACAAAAGCAGCAAACGCCGTCCATTTCCCTTCCCACGGCCCACACGCACGTCTCCCTGTGGCGCTTTAACTGCGGTGTTACGGGTACGAGTCTGCTCAGGCTCTCAGCAGCAACGCGACCAGCGGAGGCAGACGCGTCACGAGCAGCGGCAACTGCAGCAGCTGTGCTGCATTCTCCAGCATCAAGGCGGGCAGAGATATCCACGGCAGTGCCCGCCAGAGCGCGAGCGACAGCGACACTGGCAGCACCAGCAAAAGCAACTGCAGCGCGAGCAACGTCTGCGCCACCAAGACGAGCAGGAGCAGCTGCAGGAAAAGGAGTGGCGAGTCGAACAGCAGGACGACCAGGAACTGCAACAGCAGCAGCAGGAGAGAACTCGGCGACTCCAGCACCTCCTCCTCGACGAATATTACGGAGACGTTGCGACGGTTTAGACCTCCCGCCTTCTCGCCTTCACCAGGGGTGAGAGAATATAACCTGGGCTGCCCTGCGCTGACTGCTGCGGCTTGCCGCTGTTACCGCCTTCTCACTGCATGTGGCGTGCTGTTGCCGTTGTTTCTTGTGGGCAGCTCTTCTTACGTTGCTGCACCGTTTCTGTTCGCGTGCTGCTGCTGCTGCTGCCGCTTGACGGCGGTGCTGCCGTTGCTGCGGCTGCGTGTTTGCCGATGCCGCTGCGGGGCGCTTAACGAGGCTCCTTTAGAGAAGAAACACCCCCTGGTGTTGCTGCTTCTGCTGGCTGTTAGTTGTGTCCGCGGCCTTTTCCTGCAGGGGAGTCAGCATGGGAGTCGGCTTCCTTGCTGCTGCTGCTGCAGCGCACAGCTCTGTGTGTCTCTGCTGCTAGGGCTGCTGCTCACGTGACGCTTGTGCTGCGCTTGCTGTCTCCTGCTGCTCCCGCCGTGCAAGAAAGGCATGCAGGATTTGCTGCCACAGTCAACAGGAGGATCTGCCTGCACATGGGCACGCATCTCTCCCCGTCCTAATTTATGGCTGTAGCAGTCTGACTGACATGCACTTCTATCCGTCCACCTATACCTATCTGTCAGCCTATATATATGTATATACATATTTATATGTTGATGTATGCGGACATATATGTATGTGTGTGCGCATAGAGGGGAGATGAACGTATATGCGACAAGGGGAAATCGGGAAAGTGTATGTGAAAATTCTTGAAGCAGCAACAGACGTTGGAAGGTGACCCGCGGTGTGGGGTTGACTGTGTGCTTCTTGGGTGTACGTACACCGCAGGGCCTCACGTATGCAGTCGCGAATAAAAGCAGAGCTTTACTACAGCACATACAAGATGCAGGACGACTTCTTGCTTGTTTACTTCCTACATCTTTCCTTTGCAAATGCGTTGATTTATTCAAGTGCCGCTGTGCCACTCTTCTGTCCCCCCCTTGCAGGCATCCACGGGGAACTCCATATATACATAGATAGACACACACGTGGAGAGCCGTTGCTTTTCATACATCTCCTTGTTTATCTATCAGGACGTATATATATGCTAACCCTCTATCAGTACATGTATGTGTCTATAAATGTGCGTATATAGAAAGGAGAAACTGCTACACATTCCCGCTCTCAGTTTTCCTGGTGTGCTGCTGCAGGCGCCAGGTGAATTACTGTGCCCGGAGGACTTTGCGTGAGGTTGACGCTGCTGTTCAGAGAAACAGCTGCTTCGCAAGGGGTTCCTCGTTCTGCTCCGGGGCTTCTCGATCTCCTGGTCTTCCTCGTCGTCGGATTTGTCGCGCTGCTGCTCCACCTTCAGCTTGGGAAGTTGCTGCTGCTGTTTCTTCTGGCGCTGCTGCTGAGGTACCCCGTCTCGCCAGTGCTGCTGCCGGGTTCCGTCGAGACTCGTGCGGCTGCCCTGCAGTCTGCCCTGCTGCTGCGGGTGGTCGTCGTCCTCGTCCTGCTGCGTCTGGCTGCTTCTTCGCTCCGCCGGCGTATCTGCTTTTATCGCGGTTGCGCCAGCAGCAGAGACAGTCTCGTTTTCTCCCCCTTTCTTCGCCTTTCTTTCCTGTCTCGTCTTTTTCTTCGTCTCCCGGGCCCGTCACAGGAGCAGCCGAAGCAATGGAGCGCGATTTGTCGGCGGTGCAGCAACAGCAGCGGGAGCGGCTGCTGGCACGACGGAGCAGCGAGAGCCGAACAGCAGCGGCTGGAGGAAGAAGAGGAGGAGAGGATGGAAAGGAAGACGAGAAAGAATGGGGTGCAGGGGCAGCAGCAACAACCACAGCAGCGAGCGCAGAAGAAGAAAAAGCAGCAGCAGCAGCACGTCGACGAAGTCTTGTGGAGGAAGATGAACAGCGGCGTAGGGAGCAGGAGCGGCGCTACTCGCAGACAGAAGTTCTGGCATTCAGCGCGGCAGCTCTGCAGCTTCAGCAGCAACACCACGGCAGCTCTTCCTTCTTGCGCGGCAACAACGGCGAGACGCAACGGCTTCTCGTCCCTGCGGCCGTGAGAGGGCCCCACGCAGGAAGAGTACTGCTACAGCACCGCCACCAGCTGGAGCCGCAGCCTGCGCAGCTGCATGCAAGCAAAGATGATGGACGGGATGCCGTCTGGCTGTTGCTCGTCAATCTCGGCAGTCCTTCGCAGCCAACGTATGGAGACGTTTGGGAGTTTCTCAGCCGTAAGTCGGTGCCCTGCTGCGCTGCGACGCCAGAAGCGTATCGCCCTCTCACTCCGTATGTATCCCCATATACAGATCGTATCCCTCTCCCTCTGCACACACACATATATCTATATATGCAGTTGTGTGTGTGTGTGTATGTGCGTGTATGTACGTGGGTGGTACGTTATAGAGAAAAGACGTGGTGTGTGTATAAAGTATTTATCGTACGGGAGAAGTCCAACAGCTACAGACGCGTATCCAAGCGCCATGTGGCTGGAAAAGGCGCTTCTGTCTCATTGCAGAAAGTGTCGCCCCCTGTACTTGCTAGTAGAACTTGCATGCGCACAGCGTTATGTGTATGTACGCAGTCTACGGGCCTGTGCGTGATGTTAGTATAGAGGCGCAGGTAAGTCGTATGTGCGCAGCGACAGCAAAAGTACCAGAGACGGGTGTCTGTGTGGATGATTTCCACGGGAAGGTGCAGAGCAGCAGCGCCTCGAGGAAGCCGTGGGGCCTCTCCGTACACGTATCTGCGTCCGCATGTGTCGATACGGAGGTACACAAACACACACACATGTATGCACATGTATATTTATATTTATGGCAGCGCATATACATATATATATATATATATACGTAGGTTGGTGGATCTTCTGTGTATGGGTATGTGTGGTACCGTATACGGGTGTATCAAGAAGAAGTAGGAACCGTCTCTACACACACTGTTTCTGGATACGTGCATACAGGTATGCATACACAGAGTTGTGTATATATGCCTGGCGGTGCGTATATACACGTAGATATACGTATATGTAGGTAGGTCGAGTTTTGTGTGGATACATATCGATATTCGTATTGCTAGATGCCCCAACGTACGCTGGCCTGTCATGCTGGATGTTGTCTCCTGAAGGTTTTGTACTCTAACCCGTTTCTCCACAGGCGGAGAGATTTGAGAGACATCTGCATGTGTAATATAGTGAGGTATATGCATGTGTTCGGACGTTCTGCTGTAAGTGATGCATGCAGAAGGAGATACCTGCATTTGCCACTTGGCTGTGCTGGCGGTGCTGCTGCTGCTTTCCTCGCTGCCGGCACTGCCCGCGCGTAGGTGGCTGAACCGGCGCCCTGTTGCTGCAGCTCGTCGTGCCGCTGCGGCTACCATGGCTGATATGCGTACTGCTGCCGCTGCTGATGCTGTGATGCTGGTCCTGGTGCGGGGATGCTGCCCCTGCTGCTCCGTGGCTGTGGCTGCTGCTGCTGCTGTTGTGCTGCTGACGCAACTGCTGCTTGATGGGGTGTCTGCTGAGACCTGATCAGCTGCTGTTGCTGCTGCTGCCGCGGCGCTCCTCCTGTTGCGACGGCGTCCTCTGATGCTGCTGCTCTCTGCTACTGGCGCCTCTGCTGCGACTGGCGTGTTGCCGTGGCTGCTGCGACGCGCGTTTCTGGTGCTGCGTGTAGAATTTCTCTCGGACCCGCGGGTGATTGAGACCTCTCGAATTCTCTGGTCCCTCTTCCTCAAGTTCTTCATCCTCCCCACCAGAAGCTGTAAGCAATGCGTCCCTGTCCCTGCATATATATATATATATATGTATATATGTATATACACAGGGACCTCTGTGCGTGCTTGTGTATGCGTGTGTAAATGTGTCTATACGTATATATGTGTGTGTTTCTCTCCCGCTGCGTATGTGTGTATATATGGATATATAGCTGTGTGTTCCTGTGCATACATGTGTGAATGTTTCTGTACATACGTATACGCATATGTATATACACGTATATATATATGTATATACACGTATACATTTATATGTATGTATGTACATATGTATGTATGTTGAATTAGGCACCATGTCAGTGATTTACCTACGTATATATAAATATAAATACATATATTTATATGTATGTGTGTATGTACGTATGGGTACGCGTGTATATTTGCGTACACTAATATGACTGAGTGTACCGTAAATAGATACATGCGCGCAGATATACCTCTTTTTGTATGCGCGTGTGTATGTAGAGAGAGAGACCGGTGTTTTTCCCTACCCAGGCGCCTCTCTGAATCTTTCTCTGGTACATGCGTACACTGAAGATGGCCAACATTTCAGGTGTACGTACACGTGGATAAGAAGTAGGTGTATTTACGATGGCCAACACACCAGGTGCACATACACGTAGATAAGCAGCACGCGTATTTATCGACATCTAAGCACACGTGCGAGCGCCAGCACATACGTCGGGGTAGCCCAAGTCTCCTCCTAGCGCGTCGTTCTTCTCATCAGCGACTGATCGATGAACGAACTTTTCAGCGTGGCACATACACCGCGTTGTTGAAAAGCGCATGGATCTCCACGTCGCGCAGCTATCTCTGAGGAATTGCAGGCCTGCGCGCATGCAGCTATGCGCTGCAGGGAGAGACGGTCTCCGACTTTTATGTTTGTATGAGACAGTGACAGAGTCTGTATCTTGACGCAGAGCTGCGTGGTGCGCAGCAAAGACGTATTGTCTACCCAGACATGTAACTACGAGTAGATACGTATATACTACGTAGTCGCTCCTGAATCACATAGCGCGTACGTACGGCAGGAAACGGCAAGGCGCACTCGAAGAAGGACGAGGACCAGCATCTTCAGTAGGAGATGTGCAAGCCTGGTGAATATGACAACAGGCGTGCGAGCAGTATCCGCGCGCACAGTCCTAAGAGTAGTGGCAGGAGTGCCCACGGGTCGGTGTTGCGCAGCGGGAGAGTTCCCGTCCGAGTGATGCGAAGTAGGACGCGAGACAAGGGTGGCCAGAGACAGTCCGGGGGGGTTCGGCGACAGCAGCAGCAGCAGCACAGCTGTTATCGCTGGAACGCAGCAGAACTGCTGCACTCCTCTACAGGGCTGCTGCAGTGTTCGCGATGCTGCCGCAGTGGTTGCAGTGCTGGTGCAGTATTCTGCAGTGCTGCTGGGTTGGGTGTAGGGCTCGATGAAGCAGCGGTGCTCTCGTAGGAGGAGGTGGGCTGTCGTCGGGTGAGTGTAGCAGGAAGAGGAGCGCAAGGGGGAGCCGTTACAGCATGCAGAAGAAGTAGGGGAGTTCGCGAGAAGTTATAAAAAGTAGTACAAGAAGAAACACGACTGGTCGTACGAGGCCCTGGAGGAGCAGGAGGAAAAGTCCTGCAAGGGGAGCAGGTCTCCCGGGCGCGAGGAAGAAGACGCCTGTGACGGTGGTTCAACAGGAGTCATATTCATCGTATTGGGGTGGTGCAGGAGAGGCGCAGGATTGTAGACCAAGAGCTAGCAGGCGTGCGGGAGAGTTGTACGCGTCTGTACTAGAGACAGGAGCGGCCGAAGCAGCAGTGGCTGCTTCCCGGGCTATACATATCCTGTAGACCCACTTCTGGAGGGGTAGTACATACGTGCTGTAGGGGAGCAAAGATACCTGTGCAGGGCTAGGGAAGAGTAAAGTACTGGGAATAGAGAAGGTTTTCGTTGAAAGAGTAACGTTGTAGGCGTGGGGCTAGCAAGAAGAGGGTGGTCGTGCGGAGACGGACAGTCTTTGACGGCACTTTTGCTGGTAGGAGGTGCAGTAGTAGTGGGCAGAGGGGCACTTCCCCAGCAAAGGTCGTAGTAACGGCGTAGTGATAAGAAGACGCCTGTAGTTAGGAGGGGCAGTGGTGGCGCGGCTGTCTTAGTGAGGAGCTTTCGAAGGCGCGCTGGTGGAAGTGAGGCTGCGTGCGGAGTGGGGGATAACGGCTGCGCGATGGCCGGGGGGAGTGGAAGGAGCAGCAACCGTCGTCGAAGCGGGCCGCCTTCAGTTACTGCCCCGGAGTTACAAGAGCAGCAGTTGTCACAGCACAGCAATGAAGGGATGAGAGAGGGGCTTTGCCGTGTATGTTGGTGTCTTACATACTGTTAAAAGAACACTATTGGTGCAGAATAGTAGACGGCTAGTCGAATGCAAGTGCTGTCTAATTCTGGTAATAGTAGGGGACGCCGTGCGGGGTGTGCGACACTGTTGACAGAGCGACAAACAGCAGAGCACGCTTCGTAGAATTTGAATAGGACTGAAGCCGGGTGTGCCACATCTTGCAAAAGAAGAGGAAGTGACTGCACGTCGCAGGAGATGTCCCGCTGCATCGCAGAAGACGCCCTCGTATGTCTCAGGAGACGTTCCCCTGCGTCCAGGAGACGTACTGCAAGGGACGCCGCCCTCTGTGGCAGGAGACGTCCCCATGTTTGGTAGATATTTGTCGAAAGCCGGTGGCCACCGTTGTTGATTGCTCACGCATAGTCGTGGGTGTGATGGGGAGCCTCGTGCCCTGCGTGTGGCAGAGATTCTTTCATCCCTGCGACGGTTCTGCACTCGTCTATTCATTTCCTGTTGCTGGTGCCGTTGAGAAACCGGTGATGCTGCGCAGGCTCACCTCGTCTCAACGCAGGGAACTGTGCGCTGGTGCTGGTGTTGCGGCTGCTGCTGGACGTCCCTGTTGCTGCTGGTGGTACCCGTGTGTCTCCTTTTCGTGTGCTGCGTCATTTGCTCTCGTCTTGGTTCTGCAGCTCCTCCCGGCGCTCTGCGGCTGCTGCTCGTCTCTGCTGCGCTGTTGTTTGCTGCTCGCCGTTTCTTGCTCTGCTGCTGCTGCTCCTGCCCAGCCGTGTTGCACCGCTGGGTCCTGCTCTCGTTGACACTGCTGCTGCTGCTCTGCTGTGTTGTGCTGCTATGTGTGCTGCCCGCCTTTTTTTCCTGCTCTGCTGCTGCCGTGCTTTGCTGCCATGCTTTCTGCTGCTGTGCCGGTGGCGTTCGCGACGGGCGCCGAGCAGATCCGACGTCTCGTTTGTACCGGCGAATTTGGCACGCGGACGTGGAGGCAGAAGAAGCAGCTGATGCAGACGGCAGCAGCGAAGGGGGGGAGGCGAGACGCAGACGACTGCTGCACGCTTCGGAGCGGTCAGGGATGTGGGGGGAGCCACCGCTAATACGCTACACCGCAGCACTTGGGAAGAAAGTCCAGCGGCGGTTCAACTCCTTCTTCATGGAGCTGCAGCAACGACAACAGCATCAGGAGAACCAGCCGCGCGAAATAAGCGAAGACAAAGAAGACGACGGAGGAGTCGCGGATACGGCAGAAGAACAGAGCGCGGGTGGGTTTCGCGGTCGTGGTGGCAGCGTGGACAGTGAGTCCGAGCAGCAGCAGCGGCAGCAGGGAAAAGAGAAGCTACAAGAGGAGGACAGGGACAAGCAGCAGGACGAGCAGCTCGCGCAGCAGCAAGAGCAACATGAAGGCGAGGAGGTGCGACGACAGGCAGAAGCTTTGCAGAGCGGCGCCATGGAGAAAATGGTTTTTAGCAAATACCTGCCATTTATTCAAGAGGGGAAAGACGAGAGAAGCCAGACACATACCGTTCGCGTTCAAATAGGCATGCGGTATGGACATCCCTCTATAGCTGACGCCCTCGCACAAGCGCAGAGTCGTGGATGCAGGAAACTTCTTGTTCTGCCTCTTTATCCTCAGACAGTTGCCGCCACCACATCCTCGGCCTACGACGCGGTCTTCAAGGAACTGCAGAAATGGAGGTCAGTCGTACGAGTCTACGGATGTCCAAAGAATTATTTACATAAGACATATATCTGTCTGTACCTGTATACATACAACGTATGTGTATCTACCTACCTACATATTGCTGCGGGCACACACTGAGATGCATGTATACACGCGTGTGCAGGTATGTGTATATATGTACATACATGTATGTGTGTGGACCGGTGTATTTATATCCCTGTACACGGAAGTGTAAATGCAAGGTGTCCTTCTCATGTGTAAAAGGATGCTGCAGCGTCTTCGCAGGCCGTTGCTGCCACGGCAGTTGTATCACATCCCGCATTGCGTGTGCCCGTCTTTGGGGATTTACGCTCTCACCTGTGTTGTGGACGTCGTCCGTCACGCTTCTGTTTGAATGTAGAGACACGCCCACACACCCCCATGTACAAATATCATTTTTTGATGATAATGCTCTCTGTGTATCTGCGACAGCTGTAGACACCCACCCCGCCACATACGCAGAAATTTCTCCTCGGTAACAACAACGCCCCCCCTGTGTGTGTGTCTGTGACGCGAATAAAGACAGACTTACCCACCCACCCACGTACACAAAAGTCTTTTCCTGGTAATAACGCTCCCTGTGTGTGTATCTATGACGCATATAGACACACCCACCCGCCGACTCACATACACAGAAGTTTCTTCTTGGAAATAACGCTCGCTGTGTGAGTCTCTGTGATGCATATAGACACGCACCCACCCCCCCCCACCCCACACACACACAAGAATCATTTCCCGTGTGTGTATTTGTGATGAACAGAGAGACACGGACTGCTGTGAACCCAAGTGGGGCTGCCCGGCTGCCTCAGACTTCCGGTCGCTTATCTTTTTTCTTCGTCGTATTAGTGTCTAGTCTGCGTACGCACTATTCTACGTAGAGAGAGAGACACACACACACATACACATATACAAGAAGTGCCGTTTGCGAAGACGATCGTAAGCATACATATACGTGTGGTGTATGTATGTGGGGGTCTATACACGGGTTTGCCGGTGCTGCCGCGGTTTCTTCACACTCTGCATGTTCCTCTGCTCGAACGATGCTGTCCTTGAGCAAAACGGACGGCAAACAGGCGACGTGTACAACTCTATATGCGCAGTGATCTCCACTCCTGGATATGTCTATGTTGGCATGTGGAGTCGGAGCAGCAGTGATGGCAACGGGGATACGGTATCTGGTGTAGGGGAAGAGAAAGAGTCGAATCGCTCGCGCAGAGGATTAGGGAAGTCAACTTGAGCGCGGCGGGAAATAGAAGGCCTATTGGCGGCAAAAGTCCTTGGACTTGTAGGAAGACTGTCATTTTTTCGTAATTTAAAAAGAGGGAGCCGGCGTTGCGGGAGTTGCAGAACGAGTGGCTGTTCGTTAGTGACGTTCTAAAGGAAAAGTCATGTTCTCTGCATAGAAGGAGCCGGCGTTGCAGGAGCTGCAGCAGGAGTGGCTGTTCCCTCCATTGCGTTTCTGAAGAAAAGAGTAATGCTAGTAAGCGAATAGCACTACTAGTAGCAGGAGGAGAGGAAATTACCATCCATTTGCTGGCAGAAGAGCTCTCGTTTTTCCCGGTCAGGTGCTGTGTGTGTGCGGGAGCTGCAGATGGGAAGCGGGCCAATTTTAACGAGAATTCTCCGGCAGTCATACTAGTACTGTGTAGCGTGAAGATACCGCACGACTACTGATACAAAGGAGTGGGAGGCGCGGACTGCAGACGGTCGGGTGTGGTGTTGGGGGCAGGCGAAGTTGGTCAAGTCCTGTTAAAAAAAGAAGTCAGTCCCCGCAGCTGCTGATGGCCTCTCCTCACGAGACTGGCAGAAATAGGAGCACGGGTCCAGGTGGACGAGGCAGACGCGCGAGTAGGTGACTTGCGCAGTGCAGTGACGTCCAGGGGGGACTAGCGAGAAGCGAAGAGACACACACAGCGCGTAGCAGAACAACTTGCGAAAATTGTAGGTATCTTCTTCCGCGTGTCGCAGAAATGGAGAAGTAGCAGAAATACGGAGTAAAATCCAAGGAGGAAGAACAACCGGCAGCGCAGGGGGAATACGGGAACAGCTGCAGCGCATGGAGTGACAAGAGCGCGGAGCGGAGGTCTCTTTTGTTGAAAGTAAGAGTGGGTCTACGTCCACAGAGAAGTACTTTAATAACGGCGGACAATGGCGCGCAGCAGCACTTTTGTACACAGACGTGACCCTGACAGAGGAGCACAGAAGCAGACCTGCTGCTGCACAGAGATGGGAAGAGGAGTGTTTATATTTGTCCCCTTGCGAGAAGACGTAGCAGTGGGAGGAGGAGTAGTTGTCCGAGTAGGTCTGCAAAAAGTGCTGACTGCGTAGTAAAGAGAAAGCCGCAGCCAGAGAAAAGCGTAGACTAGTGAACAACTGGAATGATACGAGTGACGGTGCGCGAGTGGAACTGGGAGTGTAGTGGCATTTGCAGCAAAAGTGTCGTTGTTTCCGTCGGTGCTGCTATGTACGCGCAGAGTAATGCCTGACCTCCGTATTATCAGCGGGTATAGCGACCACCCGGCGTACATCCGCGCAGTTGCTGCTTCGATCCGTCGCTTCTGGAAGAAGAATCGACGACTTCGAGGCGCTAGAGGAGGAAGCGGAGGAGGAGAAGCAGCAACAGCCTCAGCAGCAGAAGTGACAGGTTCAGCGACAGCAGCAGGAGCAGGAGCTACAGCAGCAGGCGCAGCGTACAGTAGTGTCACTGCGGAAAGTTCGAGTACCACGCCGCTGCTGCAGGGCGAGGATAAGAAGCCGTCTCCCGCTGCAACAGAGGAAAGTATGTCCCACACGGGTTCTTCTAACGCTTCTGCTGCTGGTGCTGCTGCTGCTGCACCAGGCCGGGTTGCTGCTTCTACAGCTAGTGGAGATGCCACCGGCGTGCGTCCGACTGCCTCCACGGCAGCAGACGAAGATGAAGAGGACGAGGAGAGGGAGGAAGGAAACTTTGCTGCTGGCGGAGGGGTGGCCGCGGGTGCGAGCGCTGGTAGTGGAGGGCCGGAGAGGAAGCTGCTGGGTGATAAGGCGGCAGGCGGCAGAGAACAAGGTGGCAGCAACGGCAGCAGCAGCACTACCAAAAAGAGGGGAGGACTGCCGAGAAGAGTAGAGAAACTCATTTTCTCTTACCACGGCATTCCCGAGTCATCAGGCCGACAAGCTGGGGAAATTTATCAGTGCCTCTGTATGAAGACCACACGCCTCGTGGCTCACGAACTCGGGCTGCTGGTACGTTTCATTGACTCATAATAAATCGCGTCTGTGGGACACACGTTGTTGCTGAGGCTAACCTCCTCCTCCCGCTCCACGCATCTGCCCCTGTTGCTGCATCTCGTGCTGCTGCGCCTGCTGCACCCTCTGTTACTGTTGCTGGTGCTGCTGGCCGCCAGCGCTTCTGTTGCTTTGCACCTACTGCTGCACGCCTGGGGCTTGTTACTGCCCCGATTTGTCGTTGAAGCTGCTTCTTCCGCTGTTGGTTGTGCTCTTCAGCGTGCTGGTGATGCCCCGCGCATGTGCTGCTGCTGCTGGAGCACCTGCGGGTGTCGTTGTGTCCTTGGCTGCTGCAGCAGCTGAAGCACCTGCTGCTGTTTCTGCTGTGCCTGCTGTCACTGTGTGTGCGAGTCGTCGCTTCTGCGCTTGCATGACTGCTGGCGGCGCAGTGCTTGCTGCCGTTAATGACGCTTACGTGTGCTGTTTGAAGGAAATGGCGCTAGACGCATATGGCAGCTGTAACGTGTGTGCTGCCCCACACTGAGGCATGATGCTGGTGTTTACTTTGCTGCTGCCGCTGCTGTATGTCGTTCCTTGCTGGTATTGCTTGTGGGATCCTGCTACCGCAGCCCGGCGAATATGAGATCGCGTATCAATCGCGCGTCGGACGCACACCCTGGGTGCAACCCTACCTGCAGCAGGTAAAAGCGACAGCGGCAGCAGCGCAGCGGCAGCAGCGCAGCGGAGCAGTCCAAATGATCGCCAGACGACACTGGAGACAAGTGGCAGCACACACGCAGCAGAAGGTTAGCACCGCCGTCAACAGCGGTAACATTATCGGTGATAGAACCGCAGCAGCAGCCGGAGCAGCTTGACGGCGTCGGCGTAGCTTCAGCAGCATGAGAGATCAGCAGTGTTATAGCAGGAGCGATGCGTGCCCACGTATAGTCGGTGTACGCGTATGTGGTCGTTCATATGTGTGGGTATCCATTCATGTCTATAAATATCCGCTTCCTGGGCGTATGTACACACATCTATATACACACTACCGTATGAGGGGAGCCGTGGCTGCAGGGCGTGCCATGTGACTGCTCGCGACGTGCCTCGCCATTTGCTGATCTACACCGGGTATGACTCCGCGTCGTGCGTTCCGGTTCTGCTGCTGTGCTCTGCGTCTCAGTGGTTTGAGACAGCCGCTGCTGTGCTGTGCTGGTGACCCGCTGCATGCGCCCCTGTCAGCACTACTACTTCAAGTACTACTGTGTGGGAATTTGTGCGACGACTACCACTCCTCCTATTCCTACTGTTGTATGGCTACACGGTTGAAGTAATTGAACTGATTCGGGGTATATGCAGGCACCTTTACAGTCATCTAATAGGTGTGTGGACACACATAATCAACACGAGAGTCTCTCATCTGTGCAACGCCACCTCCACACAACATCGACGTCCCGCATGTGTGCAAAGAATCCGACTCATTGGTGTATCTATCAAACGTGCATCTGCTCCTGTGTTCTGCTGCTTTCTTCTTCTACAGCTGCCTCGGACTGTGCGATCTGTTCTGTTTCTGCTGCTGCTGTCCAGCCTCCTCCTCCTCCTCGTCCGCTGCTGCTGCTCTCGGCACTCTCGTAATAGTAGTGCGCTTTGAGAGTCCTTTCGCGGCTCCTCCGCACTCCGTCTCCTAGTGCTGGGCATTGCTCGTCACTGCGCTCTGCTGCAGCTCCCTTCCGTCTGCTGCTAATCTACCTCCGAATCTTCAGTCGACGCACCTTTCTGTGGTCGCCTTGTGCGTCTTGGGCTGTTGCGAAGCGGTTCCTCTGATGCTGCGATGCCGTGCTGTCGCTGCTGCTGCTCCTGCTGTGGCTGCTCTTCTGTGCGCAGAGGCTGCAAGAACTGGCAGGCGCTGGGTACACAAGAGTAGACGTGGTGGAGCCGGGCTTCGCGGTTGACTGTTTAGAAACTCTCGAAGAAATTGGGATGCAGACGAGGGAACAGTGGGCGTTGTGGACGGTAGGACTTTCTATTCCCCGTCCCTCAGTCTTTTCTCTGTCTCGTTTTCTTCCTGCCGTCTCGTCTTCCTCTTCCATTTACCGCTGCTGTATCTGCTTTAGGAATTTTTCCGATTTTATCCGCTCGTGGTACTTCAAGTTGGTCAAATTTGCTGACGTATTGTTCGGGCTGGGCCAGCCGAGAGCTGCATTTGTGCGTGAGTCAACCTCCTCTCATCTGCCATCAGCTTTCCATACTTTTGGATGTCTGTGTGTATTTCTCCGGTGGTCGTTACCCCCCTTATTGTACAGGTGTTTGTATGCTTGTATGTTATTTCGCTGCAGTTTCCCATAGCACGTGCATACAAATGTCGTTACGCGTTTATTAGTGTTCGATACTTTGTGTACTGCATCCCCACCTCACTTTTGCATCGTACGAACTCTCTTTCTCTGCCACTATTTCTCCACGGGCAGGTTACTTTCTGCTATTAGCGGTTACGTCTCTGTTGCTTTTGCTGATCCTCTTCATTTTTCTCCTCCTTCGAAAAGGAACCTCTCGTTTCTCCCATTCGTTTGCTCAACAACGCGATCCCCTGTCCTTCCTCCCCCTCCTGTTTTCAGGCGCTGTCTTTTTCTGTCATTTTCCTCTTCTTTCGCTGCGGAAGCCGTCTCCACTCCGTTGCGTCTTTCGTATTCTTCTGTGTGGTGTGAAGTTTTTCCTTTCTTGGAGTTCCCTCGTTTCACTCGGTTTTTTTCAGCTCGTTTTGTGGATTTCTGCTGCTTCTTCTCGTCTTCTTGCTTCCCTTGACAAGGCCTCCTTGTGTCTCTTGTTCACCGGTCTCTTGGCGTTCGCAAGCGTTTTCTCCTTTCCTATTCCATTCTCGTGTTGAGCCATGGTTTCGTCCCTGCATCTGCGTGCGTTATTACGGGACTAGTTGTGGAGTGACTCCTTGTGGTAAGAGAAAGAAACGCAAGGTACTGGTAATGCGTCGTGTCTGGGTCGTTGCTCTGTTGAACAAGTTTTCCTTCGCACGCCCCACGAGCTCTGGAGAGGTCCTTCGTGCAGGTGTCTGTCTGCAGTTCATTTGTGCCCTTGCGACGTGCAGCAGTTGATGGAGAGCTGGAAGTTTGAAGCAGACCGATTGAACAGCAGCCACCGCTGGTGTTGCTGTGACGTCTCTGGTGCACTGCGAATGTTCTGTGCGCTTTTAGCCGTTTGAGTTCGCTTCTCCCGTTTTCAATCTTTGTACTGGTGCAAACACTGCTGTTACGGAAATCATATTTTCTAACCGACTCGTATACGCACTGCGACGTCATTACCGCGAGGAGCACTGCTAGGACTGCTGCAGACCGGGCGTCTGCTGCAGCTGCTGACGCAACGCCGAGTACCGCTGCGACTCGTTTTACTGCTGTTGCCGCTGCTCGTGTTCCTGCTCTTGCTACACCGACCACTACCACTTTCCAGTTGCCCTTACCCCATCAGCACGGTCGCTGGTAGTAGAGGTGTCGCGGTGTCGGTTCCGCGATTCGGCGGGTGCTGCAACGAAGCAGCAGTACCTAGAGTCATTACTACTACCACTACTACTACTACTACGACTATGACTCCTACTACTACGACTATGAAGCTAGTGGAGACAGCACAACGTCGGGTTCCCGTCGTGTCGTTACTATTGTTCACCGTCTTTCTGTTTTTGCGTTTCCTGTGGATCAGCTGCTCTTACGGCAGGTGGTGCTGCGAGAGTGGGCAGCGCGGCGTGTTGGTGCGGTAGCAGGTCTGCTTTCCATGGCAGGCTTCGCCATGGGTATCACACAACAGCAACACAGGAGGCTTTTGTCGACACTTGCAGACACGCGAAACGTGTGCCGATACGTGGTGTCCGCGGTATCCGGATGTATATATGCGTATATATACACACGTGTGTATATATATATGCCTTTATCATCGAGTGCCTGGTAAAAGTGTGGAAATTTCCTATTTTGGAATATGTGCGGCCGTGCGCAGGAAGGAAGAGGAGAGCTGCGGTCGATTCCTTGCTTGAACGCGAGCGAGGAAGGCACAGACGCGATTTTCGAAATTGTGAAAGAGCAGATGGTCGACTGGGTAGCAGTTAGAGGGAGGTACTGAGTGTCCGACCTACAGGACAACAGAGCACACAGTGATATCGGAGTGTCTGTACACTGAAATTCCCAAATCAGGCCGAGATATGCGATTGAGGCGGGAAGACCAGATTGCACGCCGATGCGCAGGAGAGGTCAAAAAGGCGTCCAGAGGGCTGCATAGACACCAGAAGGCAGCGCGTCATGCGTGTGCTGAAGGCCGCAATCTGCACGGCACAGGAGGCCCAAGATGTGGTGTACGGACACCACAGGTGGCAGCGTTTGCGAAGCAGTGTACCACGGGTATACATCCACTAGCATTGGTCTTCCCGTATCCTGGGTCGTGTGGGAGGGGACAGGCGGGACAGCAGGCGGTCGTAGCTGGATGCGAACGAGCAGGAGCAGAACGACGCTGCTGAAGAACGACTGGACAGCAGGAGGAATGGCAACAGCCGGACAAAGCCGTGCGGCAGCATGTCTTCACTTGCACGTTATAAATAGTATATACGCGGGGTAAATGCAGACTAACTTTTGTCTGATACTTGGATGTATAAAATGGGTCTAACTAGCCGTGTGCACATGAAGCACTCCCGTCTGACACTGGTCTGTGTACGGTCAGAAATGACGTAGCCGTATGCACATATGTGCGCTGCCGCATCTTTGTGTACAGTTACCGTGTCTACGCATGTGCGGGAAGGTGAGGAGGCACGCACGCTTGGGCTTTATCGGCAAAGGACTAGGATGTAGAATACACGTGTGTGCAAATACGAAACGTATGTGTGTACCTATATATGTATATATATATATATATGTCCGGCGGAGAAACAGTGCACATCTTAGAGTCAAAGTCTACAGTGTAAACGGATACATGTACCGCATTTGAATGTTGCCAAATTGATTGAATACGTACAGACACGTATATAAACGTACGTTGTGATATGTGCCGTGGCTATGCAGCATAAATGCGTTTGCTGATTCATGTGGAGCACCAGCTGCACATACGAGATTAAGTGGTCAAGCGTACCTGTCTCGTTACAGTGTTCAAGCGTACTTGTCTCGCTGCGTTGTTGAGTAATGGGAGAACATACATCAGCCGAGAGTGGCAATGACAATAACGGAGAAGACGATCGATTCGGTGTTTGTATGCGAAGGTGAATTAAAAACACCAGCGAACCGCGAAGTGCAAGGATCTGTAACAGAAACATAGATCTCAGTGAGTACGTCTGCATGCGTCTGTGTGTAAGAGGGCTCTACACGTGAATATATATGTGTGTATATATAGATGTATATACTGCGTGTAGAAGCACTTGCACTCGCACATGCGGAGACATATCTGGAGAGAGAAAGAGGAAGACAAATGGTGAAAAAAGGAGAATGTCGTATATACGAATGCATACCTGTCTGTGTGCCTTTAGGGTAGTTTCCATAGTGAAGCGATACAACCGTAGGGCAAAGAACAGGACAGCGCATGCACGAAGTAATGGGCATGCACGCAGTTGTTCATGTACTGCCCAGGCGCAGGTGCCCAGACCACGTAGCCAAATGTATTTATGGGGCTTTTCGTCGTGCTGCTGCCACACCAACGCTGAAGCCCCTTGATGAGTCGATACACATGGGACACACTACGCGTAGGTCCGTCGTTTTTGCATACTCGTGAACGTGTCGCCAAGTTTAGACATGTATCTACATACATCTCATTCGCTCTACCCGGAGAGGTGGGGAAGTGTTTCTGCAGAAACACGCAGTTTTTTGAAAGACAAAGAGGGACAGCTCTCTCGGTAGGTGTTCGCAGAAGAGGAACCGCACTTCGCCCTCTTTCGTCGTTCAACCCATCGCAGATACACACGTAGGCGCGTAAGGGTACCGCTGATTCGTCTGCACTTACACATAGTGGGCCGCTTTCTTTGTGCGTACGTGTACAGGAGTAGTTCCGTTGTGGCTCTGCTTTCTGCGCAGAGCTGCGCAACCGGGTGCGAGCTTTCGGAAGAAAACATTCAGCAGGTGCCCCCCCAACGTGTGTGAAAACTCTTCAGCATACCGCAGGCGCCTTCATTCTCCAAAGGTGGAGGCATCAAGCGTCTGCAAACCTATTTGTGCAGACGACGATACCACAGCCGTGCTTTTACTAACCTGGCTTTACGGCTCAGCAGTGACCGCCGCACATTGGAGGAGAGACTGAACAGGGGCAGACCTCCACGAAAGCGTAACACAAGTTGTACGATTGTGCAATTAGAGATCAAATATTAATATAATCAAAGTAAACTGTTAATTCGTCGTGTAAGCAACGTACCACCGACCCGTTACTAACAGGAAAATAAAAACGTATAGAAGACATCTCGTTCAAGTCATGTCATTGATTGTCACAGTACGGGGGATGACTCGGCAATTCTGAGGAAGCGCTGGAGAGATGCCTGGAAGCAAGCGCACACATTATGACTGTCAGCACCGTTTGAAGAAAGAAACACATGCGCTGATTTTGTGTGAGAAATGAAAGGTGTGCGCCACATGCGTATGTGCCGGGAATAGTAAAACCTATGAAGTGAGATAAGCCATCCTGTGTTAATCCGGCTTCTACTAGATGACCACGCACTTCTTTGCTGGGTGTTCGTGTGAGCGGCTGTGCAGTTACAGCTGCGGCTCGTGCTCTGACTGCTTTAGATAAGGGTAGTCCATATCTATATATGCAGGCGTACACACATACGCGTTTATGCGCGTCTGTGTGTAAGCCCGTATGGTCAGTTGTTCTGGAACTAATAGGCGCACGTGTTGTAGAAGCTACAGAAGTATACGCGTTCAAATCTGGAACGCCGACACAAAAATTAAACAATGGCAAGTAGGCACACACAGGTCCAAGTGCGCAGAGACGTACATACAAGCTCACATATGTTGCAGACGTTCATATTTCACGTGTCTCTGACGGTGCGAAATCGCTCTTAATCTGCACAAGTAATATCGTACACACTTCCAGTGTACGGATACAGCCGAGCACACTTGTATACATATCTCATGACTGGGCGACGGCGTCACTGATCCGTCAGGAAACGTGTCGAAAGTAATTTTCGCCTTTTCTCTCTTCCGGTCCGGCAGCACTGTGCACTTGCGAAAGCCGCACGGCGCACCTTGCCCTGCATCCGGTGAGATGTCGACACGTATTCTGACTTGTGTCTCTCCACTGAGAGTCACAACTATATAAATATATATATATATATATGCATACATACATGTGTGTCTTTTCTTCACGTGTATTTACGTACATATTTTGTCATCACATATATATGTATATATATATATATATATATCTATAATCGTGTGGACGTGTTGGAGTGCGTCGTGCACGCCAGACGTACTCACCTAATGGGGTGAGCTGCGTCCGTCTGCTGGAGCCCAGAGCTGAGGGGTCTTTGAGTGAGAAATTTCGTCCATTACGTCTGACAGCTTATACGTATATCTATGCTATCCATACAGAGACAGACGAGTACCTATCGACGGAATATCTACATGCGCTTGCACGTCTTGTGCGGCACTGTGATTTGTCTCTCTTCACAATTACCTGAAGACGTTTTTACTTGTCTTTTTCTGATGCATCGCGCATCTGCATGACTTGAGTTAGCTGATTACTTTTTCTGGATCCTTCAAAAAGTTATACGGTACGACCACAGTCAAATTACACAGGTGTATTTCGCAGTTGCTTAGCTTCCGGTAGTGTAGAGTGCCACTTTCACACAAGCGTTGGCGGGCCTGCTGTGCGCTCACCTGACGTCGTGCACAGCTACGAAGTCCTTGTCTTTGTCTAACACTTCGCTGAGCTTATATTCGTCTCCGCATAACCGTCTAGTAATGACGTGCGTCCGTACGCAGGCACCTATTTTCATTCGCCTGTAAATTGGCGTTCTGTGACCGTTCAGCGGTGTGCTCTTGAGTCGATCTCTTGTTTACTCGCCCACTCGGGGTTCAGTCGACTTTCTACGACTTCGGGGAGGCTTTGCATGTATAGGAGGAAGTTGTTGGGTCATTTGACTCTCCGGTTAAATAGCCGCATAGTACTGCTCGCCAATTCGGATGCGCTTTTGTGGAGAAGGAGGGACGTAGGCTTGTGGGTACGCAGAAGAATTAAGTGAGTCCTTCTGGAAGCCCCGCAGGCAGCATGGAAAGACAGTGCCTTCCTTGTCCATCATTGTAGATTCGCGGGTGGACTACTACTCAGCGCTACAGCAAACTTGTCGTCTTCCCTCACCTGCCTTCACCAGTATTTGTGGGACTGGCCCTTAACCTCTACCGGGCGGGCTTCTTTAGCGTGAAAGAGGGACGTTTTACATTCGTGGACACGGCGGCTCTTTCGTTTGTGTTACACATATTATGCCGCACTACGCTGTAAAATTTCTCCCTTGTCGTTATCGTAGGGAACTGTTCCAGCTCCAGAACCTTTTGCTTCTATTAACCGTCGGGAAATTTACCCTTGTCCTTTAAACTCTTGGCCGTCGCAGATACGCGTCATTCACGCGAATAGTGAAGTACGGCAAATAGGTTTAACGTGGAAGCTGTTGGTGAAAAGCCAGCTAGATTCCACTGCCGTGATCGAGGGCATACTGCACTGTATCAGTCCCCCGCATCAGAAAGATGTGTGTAGTATTCCGCGAGATGCGCCTCGCGTCGTACACACACAGAACACTGAAGACCTTTCAGACACGTGAGTGCGCGCTCCAATAGTTTTAGAACGGCTGGTTTACTGGGGCACGGTTATTTTTCTGTCTAGGTCACCTATTTCTGTTTTCTATTACTTGATCCTCTAACTGGCGGTGCACTACTTACCTTTTCAATCTGTTTCTGAAATTAAACGCTATTGCGTCTTCCGAAATGCTTACGCTTCTTCGTTGCCACGAGCATCTGCTTGTCCCAACAATCTGCACTTTTGAAAGCACTTCCATTTGCCGACTGCTGATAGACGTGTCTTGCCAGACTCAGTTAGTTGTAGTATTGATGATTGGTGGACTGGCCGCATTCTTCGGCTGAGAGCCTCCTAATCTCTTGGTTTTCCCAGTGTGCACTCCATATAGTGCGCGTTTGTATTCATATGTGGCTGCATTAAATGTATACTCGCACAGAAAATATTTATGGCCGCGTGTGTGGGTACATATATATATATATATATGTATATATATATACATATATATATATATCTATGTATATACATGTATATATGCACACCATGCGCTAGTGCTTTGTCCTTCGCGATCTCACGCTCGACAGACGGACGCATTGCTACTGTTATAGCTGTACGTTTGCTCTTTGAAGGTCGCCTTCAGGTGTTACTGTATATTCCGTCATGGCCACCGCACTGCGCAAATGCGTGTGAAGCTAGGAAAATATAAGGGACGTACTGCACGAGGGACTGCGCACTGAGGGATGAATGTACTATGTCTATTTTGCTGTAGCTGTTCGATAATCGTTCTCTGTTAGGTTTCACCTATGCAGGTGTGTTCTTGCGAACAGAGGCTTGCCCGCAGAGGACGAAGACGACACATGCCTCATGAGCGTACGTAGCAGGAGGAGCAGCAGCGTCTTATTCGTTGCAGAAGCCGAGAGGCGCAAGGTACCTGCATTTGTAGGCTTTTTAGTTAGTAACGCATCCGCTGGATGACATCTTGACTCTGTTTCCCGCTTGCTGTAGATGAGCGTCTTCAATAATCGGCTTCACCAGTGAAATGGGATACCCCTGTTGAGAAGCGAACCTGTCTATTGCCATTCCCGGCTGTGAGTGGTGCGAACCAAACAACGAAGGCTTTTCAGAAGAGAATACAGGCGACATGCATATAGTTTTGTTGTGTCTTTTGCGACAAACCCTTATTTTCTTGGACATGCCGATTCAGTTTAACACAAACAGCTGCCGCAACCCCCTATCCTGCGGTGTTGCCCCTCTGTGGTGTCTTGCGCTACCTAAGCAGCAGCGCGAGCCGGGCAACAACAAAAGTCGACTCCGACAGCCGAAGCACTCGTGAGAACAGGATAACGATGGCATTATCACGAGAGAGAGCAGAGCCACGAACATCAGCACAACAGCAGCAGCCGTAGAGTCAAGCACAGTAAGCGCAGCCATGGCATCCAGCTGCACCAGCATCAGCAGTGGGAGCAGTACCAGCACAAGCAGCAGGGGCAGCAGCAGCAGCAGCAGCGTCCGTAAGCTTTACGGCAAGCTGGGTCGGCTGCGGACGCTCGTGCAGCGCTGTGATCGCAAACGAGAAGGCTCGTATCTTGCCACATGAGCGGAAAACGGTAAATAAGGGAGATTGATAAACCCCTGAAAGCGTGTTACTCTATGTTGTAGCTCTGCAGGTGCTTGTGATAGCTCCCTTTCGCGGCCAGCCTCACCAAGCGGCAAGCGGGAACTCATCGGGTCTGTAGACATACGAGTTTCACGTACTTCAGCAGGGCGAAGATGCAAATTTCACCGCACCAGGCGAGAAGGAGCAGCAACATGGTTACGCGACGCCCTTCTGCTGCTGGTCCTGGTCCCTTGTTCCTTTTCGTGTACGGAGCCGCCGTGGCAACATGCCTGCTAACCAGCGGCTTCAAACTGCCGGATGAAGTAGCTCTAAGTGATGAAGAAATAGAACAGTACAATTCCACGCCTGCATCTTCCGTGGAAGGTGCAGAGCAGGAAGAACGTTATGCGAAGTATACGAATACCATCGCTATCCCCGAAGATAGCCGTAAAACGCTGCTGCAACAGCTTCGGAAAGAACTAGAGGTCACTGGAAATGACGGCGGTCAAAAACCGCTCAGCATGCTGCAGCATACAGATATGGGGTCGAAACTCTCACAGAAAGAAGAAGCACTGTTGAAAGCAGCAACCCCAGGCTACGGTGGAACGGCCGCTGGCACAAGTGAAGATGACGAAGATTTTGCTGACTTGGATTACGATATTGCTGACACAGGAGACCAGATAGCGTTTGCAGACGTTGAGGAGCCCGATGCAGGCCTGGATGACCCAGAGGGAGAGGACGACGGCGACGAAGACCATGAAGGCCAAGCGTTTTTCGAAGATGTCGAAGATGGCGATGATGCAAAAGGACAGGCAGCCCGCCCTGAGGAGAAGGCCGCGCTACCGGAGGAAGTGCGAGAGACCTTTTCCGCTCTAAACAACCACGATCCAGCATTCTTCGAGAAAAAAGTGCACCATGCGTCAAATGGAGAAGAAGATGACGAAGATGGAGATCCAGAAGCTTTCGTTGAAGAGGAAGAAGAGGGAGAAGGCAATGCACTTGTGGAGGAAAAAGAAGCGGGTGGACCTGCGGGCACAGTCAGGGTGCTGTTCGACGACCCCTACGCCAACAATTCCGTAAACGCTCCGTCAGCGGCACAAATATCCGATATTCAAGTGGAAAAAGAAGATGTCGAACAACGGGAAGATGAATACAAGGGAGAGCGACCGGAAGACGAAGAAAGTAGCAATGCCGACTCGGAACAAGAGACCATCGCTTCGTTCCTTGAAATGGTACCTTTGCAACAATCCATCCGAGCGCACTTCCGCACAACTTCTCCCCCAGACGCCGCAGCAAGAATGGCTGCAGCTGCTGCCGCAAGAGACCACTACTCAAAAAATCGTCATATGTACCTCTACCACAGAAGAGCAGTAACGCAGAGGCCAGCCTCGTTCAGTGAAGAGAAAAACCGTGAGCTTGCCGATCAGGGGCCGGCTGAAAATGAGCTCCTCAGAGAAGCCGAGGGAGGCAAAGGTGAGCTTTCAAACGCGTGAGGTACATACCCGAATTGCGTGAGACTGAGGTAGTTTCCACAAATCCAAGGATGCCTTAACTCGAATAGACGGTGCTTAAAACCACGTAAAAGCGCATTTGAGTAGGGATAACTAACTACACGTGTACAGGCACAATACGGTGTGTCCGTGACCATGTAGATCAATCGATACAGCAGTAGAGATATGGACACAAATTTACGTACACACACAGGAGGTGCTGCGGAAAAAGACTACGTAAAGTGTCTTCGTGTAGGAATGGGCCCAGTCGGTACAAGTGTCCGGTGAACTGTAGAGATTGTGACCAGAAGGACCCAGCATTCTGGCGTGTGTACACTGATACCGACGCACGCAAAAGAATGGCATATGGTCTGAAACCCACCGTGCAAACTCATTCAGAGATCCACAGTGCCACTTGTAAAAAATATACTACACATATGGATACATATGTGTATATACACATATACGTAGCCGTACGCTCTGCACGCGTATGAAGATTGGGCACACATTGATATATAGAGAAAGGGCTGAGGACACACGTCCGTTTTCACGGACACTGTGACACGGAAAGGGCCCGTGCAAGTTGTGAGTAACCCCTGTTTCTGTGCACAGACGAACTCAGTTTTGTGCTACCGCACTGAGCCGCTCGCCGCTGATCAGCAACACATTCCCGGGTTCACCACACAAGGAGGCTTCAACTTTGCTGAAGCGGCTAGAACTAACCAACCTCCTTGTAGAGGCTCGCTCGAAAGGGTCCTATGTGCTCTTCTGCCCTATAGTGGTACTCCCTCGCTGAAGAACGTCTCACTTTGTCGTCCGAATTGTTGAATGAGTTCTGATGCTCAGTGTCATAAAACGCTAATACACAGCAACTATGCAACAGTACCATTTTCTTCCCGGGTCACTCCGGAGTGGATCCCTATCCTCCAGACACGTAGATGCATACGTAAATAGGTTTTTTGCTTGAACGTATACACGAGCATATACGCTTACGTGTGCATACATCAACATGCACGTACGCAAGTTTTAGTATGAATGTTTGCGCGTGCACCCAGAAAAAGGTGTCCACTAAACACGTACTATAGCCTCCAGTGGTCGTCTCATGTGTGACTTGATGTTTTCTACGATTCTGTGCCTACAAGTATGTCTTTCGCAAATGCGTATCTTTTTCCAAGTGTATAGGCGAATTTGCACTTCGCAGGTAGCGGTCCACAACGTACGAACCTGCCGCCCACGCGTCTCTTCGAGCATCATCCTGTTTTCTGCTTCACGTATGATCACGCACACATTTATATACGTATCACCTCTTCACACAACCGTCCTATTGAAGTGCACAGCTGAGCCACGCGAACAAGTCGAATATGTTGATATGCTTAATGTTGCTTATCCCGGATCGTCTTGATAGAGAGTATTCAGAAGAGACATCCGCACTGTGTAAACGTTAATTCGTTCGGAGTCGAAGATAGGGGACCCGAACTTTTACACATACCTTGCTTCACTGAGATTTACGCGCCACCGAGTAGGGCAAAGATTCTACAGGCGTACACAGGATTTTAGCAGATGTCGGTAATTAGACCTACTACGTACTCTAATATCCCTTTTTCTCTCACTATCGTGGGCGCAGACGTGCCAGCAGAGTTAGCGCAGGATGGGAAAAAATATATGGTACCTTGTAAAAGGCAGAAGCAGAAGATGTGTAGGAAGGAATGTGAGGACGCTTCACACTTCGCCCGCGTAATTCGGCGTACGTGTGCTGACACATCTACCGTAATACGTGCACACGTCGCAATAACGTGTGCGGCTGTCGGCCTGAACGCTGGTTATAATTTCAGACTCATACTCTTGTCGTATGCGAATATGTGTACGTAGGTGGAATCTAGTCGACTGATTTCGCAGCACATGTGCATGTATATATATATATATATAAATGTATATATGTGCACACATGTTGTAGGTACATCGTCTATTAACAAAGAATTGTTGCCACATCAGCAGCCGGAAGGATGGGTTGTAGTGTAAGCGTGTACCCAGCTCATAAACAAGGGTGACACATGTTCAAAAAGTAAAGCAGTCTGCCGTCCGTACAGACGCCGGCGTGGTCCCCTGCCCTCAAAGGCAAATAGCGCTTCTGCGGGGCTGCTATACAGGTTGTCTCACGTGAACGTGCTGGCGCGTACGAGGTAGTGCATGGATACAATTGGGTGTGTCTTGCCACCCATCGCGCGGTGTGCGCGCGACACTTCCGTGCACACGTACTTGCTTGAAAGCAACCTACTCTCAAATCCACTTTTTACTAACACGTTTATGTACGTACACAGGGGTTTTCTTATGTGTTAGAACTTATCAGGTCTCTCTGCCTTTGTGTCTACACCGGCATGTGCAGAAGGTGTACATGCAAACTGTCGCTTCAGCGAGGATGTACGAACCACAGAGGACTGACAGACGTATGTTCACTTCGGATTTCAGGCTTTATGTACCGTTTCAGGTGGTGAAATATCTGCCTGAGTTGGATGAAATGTTGGACACTGTCTGCATTGTTTAGCACCAAAAAATTTATGTAGATACTCACTGAGTAGCCCACCTGCATGTCCGCGAGGGTCTACATGGCTTCTTCACCGCTGTCTCCTCAGCAACTGAAATATTTGCTGAGGCACTTCCTGGCACAGGCCTTTCAGAAACGGAGGAAGACGCTTACGGAGGTGCCCCGGAGGGCTCAGCTTCAAGCCAGGAAGATGCGGATCTTGCAGGAGTGGGCTACGCAGGAGAACAAGAGCCAGAGGTGGTGGAGCCGCCCGCAGAAGTGAAAGGAGAGGACGTCCTTCGTACTGCTGTTCCTGAGGAGACTCAGTTGGCACCCCCTCCAGAGGAGGAGGCAGCAGGTCTTGGTGCCGGCCCCCCCGCTGCTCCCTCCGTTGGCCCTGAAGGCGGACCTCTTGCAGAAGAGTTCCAGGGCCCAGAGAAGCGTTCTGAACAGTATGCTATGCCTGCTGCTGCTGTCAGCGGCCCTTCAGCGGGGCTGGAGGGAAGTATGGAGAGAGAACGGCTGGAGGTGGAGCCTGTGGGACCGGGTGTCAAGCCTCCCACATCCGAAGAAGATGCCGTGCTAGGTCCTGTAGGCGTCGGAGGTGACGTAGTGGAAACGGGTGCCGGCGAGTACTTTCCTGCCGATAACCTAAACCTACAGGGAAAGAAGTTAAGAGAGCCTGCGGAGGATATTTTACGTAAGGCGTAGATGGACTTGACGTTCACAAAGAAGGCTCCTGACACTATGCACCCCAGGGCCGGTGCCATTGCACTTTTTGCCTTGTATACTGCGGAATGCCACAATCTTATGTGACAGAGTGTGAATCGAAAGAGGGTGCGCATAGCCTGCGAGTTAGCTAGCAAGCTAGTGACTCGCAGCTGGCGCACACGTTATACTGCGGTGTCCTCTGTCGTAAAGCGTAGGGATCCATATACACCGAAGAAGCAGCAGCACTGCTGCGCACACTCAGCGCTTTATCCTGGATATCTGTGCCTGCGTAGACACGTGTGTACAGCATATGTGTACGTCTCCGGTTGCGGCGCACAAGCGTACAGCCACAGTTTAGTTGTCGCTCTTGCCAACGGTTGTGCTGGCGTCTGACTGATCGAATATTACGTATAGACAGATGCTGCTTTTGTGCGTAGCGCTACACCTACTTTGCGTGCGTGGCATTGCTTCGCACCATCGGTTTCAAAAGTTTAACTAAGTGTTCCTGTAGATCCCCAAATCTTCTTCTTATTGCAGTATAACAAGCGCTCCTTCCATCTTCGCGTGTACAGTAAAGTACGCCCGTCTCACCGCAGCATTGAGCGCATCGTCTGTGTAGGTGTCTACGGTTGCGTGTAGCTTTTCTCGGAAAACTGTCGCACACTGGAATCCAACCAGGTATATTTCGTGTGTGGAAGAAAGAAAATACTTCAGTGTTCCTTGTACAGTCGGTTACTTCATGACGTTAGATTCACCGGCCAACACCTGTGCCTGTCTGAGGCGTGTGCGATGTACGAGGTTACGCTGGTACTATGCTTTTGCTTGACAGCGGGAAGCCCTACACGCTTGTCTATAATCCAAGCTGGTTTGTGCTCGACTCGTGCATTTATGCGAGTGCTCTGTTGCACGGCACGTTGCATAACTGTATTTGTTTTCGCACTTACATGGATGTGCACGGGTAGAGTGTGGACAGGATGCTGTGTGTCATTTCCTTGACTTGCGTGGATGCGTTTGGTGCGTACAGACCGACATGGCTGGGAAGACATGAAGCTCACACGTAAGTGCAACGGTTTTGTCTCCACTCTCCCATATGTGTCACAGACAGGGGTGTACAAGGACAGCAATATCTGCAACGATATATTTCGTATAAAGTATCTTTCATAGGGCTGTGGGTGCTGTGCTCTGTTTCTGCAGAAGGCCTGCTCATGGATAAGATAAGTAAGTGCTACCCCTGCATCTATTGAGCTTCAAGCATACACACAAATTTATGCAGACACACTATTAGTGTCCTTGCCCAGTCTCACTACGCCCGTAATTCACCGGCAACTGACTTAAAAACTTTATCCTTGCAGCAGTGAAGAAGGCGCCAGACTGTTGACGGCGGCAAGAACAGAGAAGCAGTGTGTGCCTCGGTGTCTGTATTTTCACGTACAAGACGGATACTTGGGAAAAAAGATGCAGTAAAGGGAGCCGTGGAGACGCCTACAGTGTTTATGAAGCCTTACTTTGTGCTTATCACGTCGTGTGGTGAATAACTGGTGAACTAAGTAGCGGAAGCCTATTCAATTTTTAGCCGGAAACATCCGTGCAAAAAGCAGATGTCCGTTTCCTGGTTCTTCTGTCCCTCGGTTTAAGCGACGAGTATCATACCACGCATCGAGGTGCCGGTGATTCAGTCACGTGAAATTCAGCCATGACTCGGACCACGCAACCGGGACACAGGCCAACACTTCTTCGTCATTCCTGTGCCCTACTCTTTCAAGTGCCACTCAAACTACCACAGCCCAATTGTGGATGCTCAACAGTACTTGTTTGTGCGACAACGTTGCTACCTGCACCGCTTCTCCGCTTTGTGCGCTAGCGGGATTGGCTGGCACTGACATATTGTGGCCAGTCCCGCTCGGGTTGTTAACCCGCGGACGCAAAGCGAGTAACTCCTGCATCCCAATTCGATGGCTTGCTAGACTCTTTGACTTCTGCGCTCTAAAATAAAGCAACACTTTACGTCAGCCGTACGGGGAGGATATCTGCGTAGTGAAGGTGTATGTCTGTAAACTTGGAGTGGTGCTGCATCACTACTCTCTTCAGTGGATCTCTGTAGGCTAATAAGCACTGTGCGGACACACGTTTACCGAGTCCTCAACCCACCTCCGGCAAACTGTATAAACAGACCGCGCCGCGTGTTTGTGTGTGCGTGTGCATGGGTGTGTTCCCTCGCAGAAGTTCAAGCATCTGCTCCGAGCCTGTCGAGCGGTTGGTTGTATGGAGCGGCAGCATTTACGGCGCTAGCCGCTGCAATTCTTTGACTGCAGGAGGAGTATCCTTCATCAGTTTACAGGTTGTACGTATGGGGTAGACGCTCGCCACTCCAAGGCCACGCACTAATTGAACCACTACGCCTTGACAAACATGTCTCGCCTACGAGTGGTCCGCAGGCTACGTGGAAAGTCACGCTTGCCGAACTCGTGTAGCCCCTTAGTGATGGTACACTAAATGCAGCTGTATGCACAAAAGAGGAGACCCAGTGACGGATCCTACAGAGGAGTGTTTTCAATCCAACTATATTCCTCGTGTGCGTCCCCATCCCTGCAAATAAACGTGCGTGGGTGTTGAGTCATGAGCATGTATATCTACATATATATGTAAAATCGTATATGCAACTGCACGGCATAGGTGCAGATGTATATGTATGTATTTCTGGTGTGACACTCATGCACAGATCTGTGCATCCGGTTAATGTAGCAGGAGCTTCAGTGTGTCGTGCCTTCCCGGCAAAGACGTGCAAGCCTAAGGCATTACGATGAAGGAGAGAATAGGAAATCTAAGAAAGCATTTTCTGGGTTAGTGAAGAAGTGCATCAGTTAGGTGTCACTGGGCGTAAACCTTCGAGGCCGAAACTATGTGTCTCGGTAGATTCAGTGGGGACTCTCGTTGGGAGTCCTCGTGAATTCTTGAAAAAAGGTGATTCTGCTGTAAACGCAACATTACCTAATTCATATGCTATATCCAGTTACCCTTGAATTCACCTATAGCTCTGCACACCAAAATTCCTCATTTGTAAGTAGAATGGAAAGCGGCGGTTCGTGCCCGTCACTTGTCAGGGTCGGGCTCTCCTCCTTGTCGCCACTGACAGCACCTATACCGGCACAGCGTTCCACGGAACAAAGTCCCCAGATAGCCTTCACGTCTTCGCTTATATGTTATAGGTCCAAGTCATATATATATATATGTACATATAAAAGAAATATATATACATATATACACATATTCATATACACATATATATATATATATATGCATCTGCACGCTCGACCAAACACATTCATATGATTGTTGTCTACACGGAAGCTGAAGGTGCAGCACTGCCTCGTTCGGTACACCAGTTCCTCTGTACCCCATCGTCTAATTTTCTAAACTTGAATGCGACTGTATTCTACAGACGACACCAACGAATCAATCGAATTGCTGCTTTGCCATACAACGTCCGTTGTACCCTGCCCGCCAAGAGAGTTCTGCACGTGAGAGTTGCTTAGCGTGTACCCTGCAAACGCACTTTACATACACCGAGCACCACGTACAATGAAATCACTTTTACCCGCGTGTTTGAGGCTTGTGGTCACATGACTACACACACGTATACACACGAATACGTTCACACCTACCACGGTGAACAGGCAAGCACACTGTCGCGATACTACAGGTATATGCAACACCAAGTCCAAGCGCTTCTTTTGCTCACGTACGCTTATCATCGGGGCGATGTGTTGTAGGAAAGCTAGAACGCACGTTGAACACTGTGTTACACAAGTACAATGCGAGTATAGTTACGCATGTGTCGGAGTCAAGCTTTTCAGAATACGTCCTGCATTGCTAGACGTAATGCGCATGCACCCGTGTGTCTACACAGACGTTTTACACAGATATTTGTACGCCACTGTGTACGCTGTCCGCTCACTTCAACGTATAATAATGAGCCACGTCTGTCAAGCTCTACACAAATCGACAGATACTTGATCATAGTTCAAGGAGCCACGTCTGTCAGGCTCTACACACATCGACAGATATTTGAGCATAGTTCAAGAAGACGCAAAACATCTTCCAGAACAGCTGTAGACTCAATCTGGTCAGCACGTGTATGCAACTGCGACCACCGGCGGACAGCGGCATTTCCTGTTCATACCATACTGTCGGGTAATATTATATTACGGTGCCGCGGTGAACGCTTGGACCGCATTCACTGCTCCCACTGCCTTCGCTGCATACGCTCCCGTACTCCGTGCATATGTACTGTCCTGCGAGGTCTGTATACCTTGTAAAATCACCCAGCGTAGCGTCAGCAGACTGAAACATGAAAATACGGGTAACCACCGGTGGGGCCTCGTTTGCTAAGCTACGCGCGGAAGCAGAAGCTGCCCAGGTTCTCTAAAGTCATAGCCCGGGTCATTTTGAAGGACAGATGAATGCTTAACTGCGCCGCTCCTCGAACCGCAGTTGCTCAAGGCTTTGTTACAAAGCTTGTTACAAGCATGACCGCACCCGTATCAGGCACCCGAATAGTGTACTTTTTTGTGCGGTGTTGGCGTAGCTCACACATGTTTGTGTCCAGGAATCCATCGGGGTCGCTGCATCTCCCATATTTCCACGCAAATTTATTTGCCTACGCTTGCATTACTTGGGTATTGCCCTCCGCAAAGTAGAGGGGAGAACGACGCATACGAGTAAAGTACGTTTCTACGGTGAACCACACACGAACGTATACGTAGTGGGCTGTCTCCCAACGCCTCTCACGTAGGGAGTCGACTTTTTTTATAAAATCACATGACGACCGAGTCTGCACTCAGTTAATTCCATACGGAAGCGTGCGTAGGTTTTATTGGGGAATGCGTTTTTATCCGTCCCCTTCTACGGCGACCACATAGGTATGAACACACATTTGTACACACAGCCGCTGTTGGGGAAAGAGTAGCTGGGCGGGAAACCAACGAGGAAGAATGAACACGTTAGCAAAGATTCGAAACGACGACCACCTGGCCCCTCGAAAGAGCAGCAGCAGCGGTCGCAGCATAAAAACATGCATATTTCTCGTACTTTTCTAGAAACATGCTAATTTTCGTACTTTTCTAACGGAGCACTGTCGTTACCTCCACAACGCTGCGAAAAGCGCGTAAACACGCTACTATTGATTGTGCTACCAGCTCAGCAACAACAACTAGCAGTCCTTCTCTGCTCTACCAAAACTAAAAAAACTACTGCTGCTCTTCAGGACTCACACCACACCACCAGGCAAACCACAAAAAAATCTCAAGAATTAACTGCACACGTACATCGACGGTGCAGCCGCCACTGCTTCTGGGACTTCCTTGCCTCGACTACAAAGCTGCTGTCCCTGGTGCTGCTTGGGAGCTGTTGGTGTTGCTGCGGGCTGGAGCAGCAGCAGCCACGAAATTACGTCGATCCATTGAGTCCTTCATATCTCAAGTTGTCCGACTCGAAGCCGTCTTTCTTTTGCTCTTATCCACATTTCGTGTGTGCTGCCACATTAGGGAGGCGTACAGCACCTTTCTACAACCGAGCTAGTACCGCCAACGTGCACACGAGATACATCCATATATATTAAATACATATGTATATGTATATATAACTACGATATGTTGTCCACCAAGAGCTCCCCAGTTTACACACACGTGCACCGATACACACACAATTGTTTATATAACAGTCTTTACATATCAGTGTACATATACGGCTATTCCGCCTAGGCGAACACCTGTACCAATAATACCAGGCGAGGTCGACATGTACGTGCGTGCGACCCCATCATCTCGTATTCCGGTAGTGCGTGCCCTTTGACGCAGTGACGTCGCTTCCACGAAGTAGACGCTGCTATCGGACACGCAGCGGTGCCGTAACAAATAATGCACAGCGAGCGACCTCCTTGCGAACAACTCTCGATGTTCAAACGAACTCGTGTGTACACGTATCCATAGACAAAAGACGTGTGCATACACAGTGCAGTTACCGCGCCCTACGTAAGTATGGAAGAACATACACTAATTAGTATGGGTCTGCGTGCTGCGGTATCTGTACGCTCGAAAAGTAAGTTCCTTCGAAAATATCGTATCTGCCGCGTACAAGTCCTACTTAACAACGAGACAGATATGGAAGACTGCTGTGGAAACTCAACTGTGCGCAAACGTGTCGACGTGTCTGTCTCTAGAAGCTATCACTGCAGAGGTGTACAGTTTTTGGTACGCTGTAGTTACGTAGAGACAGATAAAGAATACACCTGCGTCTGTGTCGCTCCCAGCTTACATGCATCTAGGCCTGGAGAGTCTGTCTGTGCGTATTATATATATACGTATGGACACACGAATATATACAAATATATACACGCACACACAGGTGCACTTGTGCACGTGTAAGTTCGTCAAGATGAGTAGCGGTAGAAGCTGCACACGTCAACATGCACTTCTCTTCTCCGAACTGCAAAAAACAAGAAGAGCGCCTGTTTGGAGAGATCGTCGAAATCCGTGAGGTGAGCGCTTGCAGCCGTAAAAAGTAAAACGTTTTATTACCACATATGTATATATATGAAAAATACATACTCTTCAAGTACGCACGACGTGCACGGATGTACGGAGAGCTATACGGGTAGAGGAGACCGTCGCGTGAAGGGCCACGAGGAAGGAATGAGTAGTCACACAGACGCAGGGGCTGCGTCATCAAACCGATTGCAGACGGCGATATACCCACAGTGTTTTTCCCTAACATTAGCATGAATAACTGCAAGTGTGGACACGTCCTTGTGCAGATGCGGTGTCCTCAAAAGAGACACACGTACGCGTGCCGGGCGGGAAAAGCTCTGGGAGAACGACCCTTGGCAGCATCGTACGTGTAATCACGGAGCCAGCGAATGAAGAAACACCCGGTCCCGTTTCCTGTTGACATTGGCCTTTTTCGTGAAAAAGAGCCCTAAGGCAGCGTACGCTTTACTCTTACGTACATATATATATATATATACGTGTACGCACGCCAACATGTAGATACGTATTTACATGTACAGAAGAACAAACCTGTTAATACACGCACACGTACACACGTATGCATACGTATGCATGTGTGTCTAGGTGGACACGAGCTGCTGTAATGAACGGTAAGAACTAACGTCGTCGAAGCATAGATCCAGCCTTCAGCAACGACATTTTCCCATTGTGTACGCGTCTGACCACATGTCTCCATAGACGTTGTTCGTCCTATCTCCCTATCTCCCTCTCTGTATTTCGGTCTTCTTCTCCTTTTTGCATACACACGTGTATGTGTGTGTGTATACTCACGGTACGTACAGACGCTGTGAGGCACGTGTCTACAGCTGCGATGTGTATGTGTCTGCTTACACCCACACATACACGTCTTTATACACATACACATCCGAGTATTCATGGTAGCATACACAAAGGGGAGGACTTGCACCTCGCGTCGTAAAAATGCTACTATCACGATAGTGTCTACTTATGCGTGCATGACGCTACCTATTCATCTACCTACCTATCAATCTATATATATATGTATGTGTCTATATATATATATATATACATACATGTATACGCACCTAAATACACAAACAGTCTCAGACAGAGTTTCGCATATATTCTTACACAGAGACACATACACAGACGACCCCGTACATGTGCCCTTATATATATGCGGCTGCAGGTAAGTTTCTGTCGAGATACAGCCGAAGTGAAAACTAGCAGTGGTAACGAATGAGAAGTGGGTAAGTGGCGTGAAAGACGCTGACCGCGTCGGCGAACGATCTGCATCCCGTAATAACAAGTTTGCCGCTCACAAAAACCAGCAGCACCGCCTTCACCCCCTCGGCAGGGTTGTAGCGGTACACCAACCCTGCAGCGCAGGAAGGACGCAGACAAGAAGAAACAGACGAGCGAAATGAGGCCGCAGCACAGGAGGACGTACACCGGACATCACGACACGGACACTCAGGTGTAACGACACCAGAGAAACGAGAAAGACCACGTGGAGGAGGCGAGAAAGAAGGAGGACTATCGGACAAGCTTCCACGCAGGACAGGGAGATTCAGCTAGCCATCTTTGCACAGACGTATGTATTTGTCCGAACCGTCTCCTTCCAGAACAGACAGCACACACATCCGCAGCGCCACTGAAGAAGAAGAAAAGTGGAAAGCTTGTAGAGTGAACTCCCACACTTTTTGCACCCAGTTTCCTCAAACCCGGTTTATACCTGCCCAACCCCAGTCTCTAACGTCGAAGGGAAGGGCCACCGGCACAAGAGTGAGACGCAGAGACGGGTGGTGCGTCAGCACCGCTAAACTTCCCATACACGTGACCGGATCACCGGAGAATACCTGCATAGGTAATGTTTCAGAGATACCACTAAAACAAAAAGAGATGCAACACGCAAGATAATCGCGGAGCTACTTCCTTGTTGCGTATACTGCCGCATACCAATGGACTGTGTGCATACCACTGCAGGATGCGACCAACTTGCACGCGGGGTGCGTTTTCTCGGGAAGAAAGAGGCAATACACAGAGAAATGCACCTGGCGTCCTCCACAAAATTGATAAAGTTCACAAATTCTCTGGCAAGACGTCTGTATCTGTGTCTGGCAAGTAAATGCACTGCATGCAGGAGAGACGAGAGAAAAGACGTGCGTCTCGGCACCACCGGAAACCGCATCGTCTCCCGCGGTGTACGTACACCGCACCGGATGGAAAACAGAGGCGGTGACCAGACACGCACTTGTGCCTCGTTCTCTGCAAATCTACTACCTACGTCTACGCCCACCCCAGCGTTATCCGCAGATAAGAGATGGAGGCGCACGTATCTGTCAGCTGTTACTTCTTTCGCGTTCTGTAACCCGTCACAGAGGAACCGAAGCAGCAACCCATTTACGCAACGCGCTGCGTAGCAACGGAGGACATCCCGACCGATGCATCTGGACGGCAGCAGAGGAAGTCACAAAGAAAATCTCGGAGTAGGGACATGTTGACAACGCTGGGACTGCACGTATCTTTTGACGACAATACCTTTCTTCGTGTCCCCGCGCCACCCGTAGCGCTGCTGCGCATCCCAGTACTTTCTGCACCGCTCGACGCACTACGCACGGCTGCATACATCAACACCTCAGACGTATGTGTGTACACAGAGAGACGCACGCACACAGATATATACATGTATACGTTAATAAGTAGCGAGAGGTGGTGGAAAAGTAAATACATCGGACCTGTATCGATACCCGTCCACATATTCCCCTAGTAGGTTGTCCCCGGAGAAAGCGACGCCACACATATATATCTGTATACTGAATAGACGAAACACACCTGTCTACACATACACACACACACACACAAGCAGTTGCTGCATGCGTAAAGTGCTTCTTCTCACCCGGGAAGAGTTCTGGCTCGTAACTGCAGAATTCTTTGTGGTCGAACGCTAGGCCTTCGAGACGTACGGGGACGCCGCAATCAGCACTCACTACTACATTCTCTATTTTCAAATTTTGCAGACACAGAACTTGATGCTGCTGCTGCTCCTTCGTCTTCTTATTCTCCTCTGTTTCCTGCTGCAGCAGCTGGTCACTGTCGTTGCGTCTCTTCCTCCGGGCCAGCGGCAGGTCCTGCTGCTCCGCCTCAATCTCCGGTCTCGACCTGCTGTTGCTGCTTCCGTCCGCCATCCCCTCCAGCTCCTCTTCTTTTTCTGCTGCTGTTTCAATCCTCCCTACATCGCCTTCTCCTCTGCCAGCTGCTCTTCCTGACGCTCCTCGGCCTCTCTCTTCTCTTGAAGCAGCCGGTGCTGCTCTCGCCGACGCTGCTCCTGCGGCTGCTGCTGCTGAAGTCGTCCCTGCCTCATCCCACGTGAGTGACGCTGACGCTGCCGCGTCTTCCCCTCCAGCTGCCGCCGCTGCTGCTGGCGCATCGCTTCCACCACCCCGCACAGCGTTCCCCCCTGCTTCTGCACTGGACACGACAACGTCACCGTCTGCTGCTGCCGTGTCTCTCACTGCTGCTGCTCTCCGCTGCTTGCGGAAGAGAGCGTCGCACTGGTTGGTGTACGCGTACGTGAGAACCTTCGCCAGCAGCCTCGCGGCTCGTCCGACGTCTTCCTCACTCCGAGCCCCGGTCAGCATCACGCGTCCTGCAGCAGCAGCAGCAGAGCAGCAGCAACAGCAGCAGAGCAGCAGCATGAGCAGCAGGAATCCCAGCAGCAGTCCCTGCAACAGCAGCAGCAGCGGACCGTTCACAGGCTCCTGCTGCAGCTCGCGCAAAAAAAACCAACAGCAGCATTTCTACATATATAACCAATTACACACATGTATATCTACTACATATTTATATATCATCTACGCCTAGACAGACCATTTACGTTTGCCACAGGACTGGTGTATCCACTGAAATACATACGTGCAGCCAGACATCCACATACATACACATCTGGGTAGACACACGTATACGTAGACACCTGCATATATATATATATATACACGTATATATGCGTATCGATATAGACACACGTACACGTTGTAGCCATGTACATATATAGATATATATCTGCACACTTCTAAGTACACGTACACTTGCATACATACATATATGTACACACTGGTGTAGACACGCGTCCAGGCAGACGTCTACACAGATCTATACATACGTACATACGTGTCTGGACACATACACTGATATGTAGAAATGTGCGTCCATAGATCGGTATGGCGTCTGCATGCGTCCCCTTCTCCTCTACACATATCGGCACGTCACCTCCTCGTGTAGCCCGCGCCTCGTACGTCCACGCGCACAAAACGTCTACTCAGCCCCACAATGCTGCAGAGCGAAAGTTTCCGCCGCGCAGTCAGTTCTACGTAGCCGCACGGGCATGCGCAGGCCCGCTGCAGGTGGCAAGACATGCCCAAACAAAGGAGAAAAGACCCTGCTGTGGTCGCGCGCGCGCGCACCTTCCCCCCTGCCAAGAAGCCCCCGCAGCGCGACGCCACACACACGCACACACGACGCAGCAGCTGCTGCAGCTCCCCACCACCAGGCCGCGCGTCAGGCGCGCCATCGAGGGAAGACAGGGAGAGGGGCAGCAGAAGAAAGACACGAAGAGAGAGACGCGAGACAGAGACGGGGAGACACAGAGGAGGAAAACGAAAATCGAGCGAGGAGGAGAGGAAGAGACGGAGACGCAGAAAGCGACGAAAAGAGAGGGACGGGAAGTGATAGAAGAAAAGGACGAGAAGAAGAGACCCGAAAAGAACAAGACGAAGAGAGCCGGAAAGGACGAGAAGAGGAGAGGAGGACGCTGTGGACTGGCAGCAGCAACAGCAGCAGTTGAATGACTGCCCCTCGGGACGAAGAAGTCTGTGCAGGTAGGAACCTCCCCCTCCCCCCAGCCGAGCGCTTCTGCGTCTGTGCGTGGGCGCCCTTCCTGCGCGCATACGCACACGGGCAGAGACTGACGAGAGAAAAAAACAGCCCTTCTCCCCCATCAGAAAATTTGGGCGCCGAGCTGCTGCAAAGGAGTGGGAAGGAGCCCCTGCTGAACGCTTCGCAGCAGAAGCCCCCGCACGAGACCGCCTCGACACCGCGCGGGGGGGAAAACGCCGACGCAGAAAGAAATCCACACAGACGGCGCACGAGGGAAGTACGGCAGTAAAGCGAGAGCGAGGGGGCGTGTGTCGGCCGCACAGGGAGCCTTTTCCCCACCTCCTCTGCATGTGTTGCATGCGCTACCAGCTACAAACACGGGCAGACGGCACGTCCGTTCTCCAGCTACACAGTCTCTACACAACACCGGCATACACAGAAACACTTCGCCTGTCCACGCCTACAGCCGTTGCTGCATGCGTTCTACGCAGACGTCCACACACAGACACACACGCATATACACCTCCACACACAAGTTCTCTAGACGACCCATATATACAGGCATTCCCCAGTCCACGCCTCCAGATGCTGTTGCATGCGTTGTAGACACACTCATATATATATAGGTACATCCGACAAAACCGTCTTCTTTCCTTGGAGATTCCCTGGATGTTGCATCTATGAAACAGTCCCCTAAAACAGGGAAAAAAGCTGCTCGCCAAAGGCAGCAAGACTTCCTTTCGACAGGCACATCGTGAGCGCAGGCGAACGCGTGCGGACGTGCGCGGGTCCAAGTGACCCCGAGGAAAAAAGGACCTGCGCTGACCCAAAGACAGCCGGAGAGAGGAACAAATACATCAATCTGCAGACCCGTCGACACTGCTGCAGCCTCTGCAGCAGATGAAAAACGGACTCTCTCTCTCTGCCACAGCCAGGACGGTCCTCCACAAGGCCGAGGACCGCCGCATGCATGTCCAGAGTCTCCCCACGAGCTGCTGCTCTCTCTCTGTGTGGACCTTCTACGCAAGAAGGACAGACCGCGCTCGCCGGCGAGAAAGGCGCGTCCTTCGCCGATATAATACGGGCGCGAAGGTGCAGGAGCCGCGCGCATGCAGGCCTGTGTCCCCAACGTCGTTTGCGCAGCAGCGGCGGGTACAGAAGCGCAACAGCACGTCCCCCCCCCACAGGCCCCTGGGCCTACAACAACGATGAGCCTTGCTTCGGGCTTAGCAATACTGAGAAGCGTACAGGCGCGCAGCTGTCAAAGGCATGTGCAGGTGCATACATACGAATATATCAAGTAGAAACGAGCAAAAAGTACTACCCTGTATACACATATGCAGCACATATATATATATATATATATGGTACCACCCTGTAGATACATATATATGTACATGCGCCATATATATATACATATAGATAACAGGACCCTGTAGATACACGTACACACGAGCGGCATACCTATATATATATAAGTATTGCACATATATATATATATGAAAGAGACACACTTGTTGAATATACGGATATAGAGAGGGAGAGAAAGGTGTGATATATTACCTGTGCGGAAGATGAGAGCAGTGCACTTGGGCCTTCTCAATCGGACGATGCATGCGTTAATTTTCCTCGGGTTATACTCGACGCACCGACAGCTGATCGCCAGCTGCCGCAGATCCAGACGCATGTTCTCGCTTGTCCCTCCTCCTTCTCCTCCCCGTGCCCAGCGGCTGCTGCAGTGGAGGGTTTGTCTGCCTGCTGCTTCTGCTGCTGTCCCCTTTTCTGCGGGTCCTGCGACCCAGGCGGCCTGAGCGGAAGCGACGACGTTCTGGAGCTCCGGCAGCAGCGGCGCCGGCAGCTCGGGCAGCGGCTGCACAGCAGTCCTCCCTGCTGCTCTGGACAGCGGTGCCGCAGCAGCAGCCACAGCAGCAACGTTGCCCGCAGACGCAGCAGCCGCCGCAGAAGTCGGCCAACTGCCTCCAGCAGGCAGAGCGGAAAGCGGGGCACGAGAAGAGCGAGAAGAAGAAGAAGCAGCAGCAGTGGCTGCTCCGTACGACGGCGTGGAACCCACAGCAGCAGAAGCAGCAGCAGACACCCGCCGCGTCTCCCCACGCACTGCCGGTGCCGCCGCCGCAGCACGAGCTCCTTCTCCTGCAGCGAGAGGCCCGCGAGACGTAGATGCAGCAGCAGGACCTGCTGCAGCAAGCAGCGAAGAAGAAAAAGAAGTCGGCTGACTCGTGCTGGCAGCAACAGACGAACAACTGTCCTCTGCAAGTAAGGCATCTAAGAGAGTCGCGTCCGTTTCAAACGACAAGTCGTCAAGAACGACCTGCTTCTCTTCTGCACCTTCCTTCCCCTGCTGCTCTTCCTTTCCCTGTCCCTGCCTTTCGCCGTCCTCTTCCTCTTCACTCTCTTCTTCTCGCCGCTCCTCCCGCTGTTCCTCTCGCTCAGGCTGTTGCTCTGGGTCTCGTCGGTGCAGCTCACGCGGCGCTCTGAGTCCGACGTCAGCAGCAGCTTCAGGAGCACGGCCCGTGCCGGTGCCCCTGCTTGCTCCGCTGCTGCTGCTACTGTTGCTGCTGCTGGCCCTGCAGCCACTGTCACTGCTGCTGCCCTCGCTGCTGCTCCTCTCGTGGGAACGCCGCCGCCTTTTCGAAGACGCGCTGCTGCCGCTGCCGCTGCTGCTGCGCAAAGCAGCTGCTGCGGCAAGGCCGGAGGGCGTCATCCTGCAGCAACAGAGATACGGGAGTAAACTCTCTCATGCGCTACAAATGAAAATAACCATCGCTGTGCACGTTCAGAGCAATCAGCGCCTCCATGGGTCCCAGTGCACAACTTCGCTGCACTCCAAATGGAAGTCACATGCTCCTGCTGTCGCTTCGGCTGCTGCAGGTGCACGTGTGCATCGGCGAAAGGCGTGTGCGGTCAACCTGTGCTGCTGCTGCTGCGCAGGCAACCATCTGCTGCCCATATCTGCTGCGGCTGTCGTTTCTCTCCGTTGCTGCTGCCGTCGTTTCTCTCGGCTGCTGCTGCTGCTGCCGTTTCTCTCGGCTACTCCTGTTGCGGCTGCCGTTCCTCTCGACTGCTGCTGTTGCTGCAGCAGCAGCTGCTGCTGGTGTCTTGGTGGTGGCTGCTGCGCAAACACCTGCCCTGCCCTCTCTGCTACTCGTGGCGGTTCTTCGCGGCTGCCGGGCCCAAGAACGCCCCCGTTCTGCTGTCTATGCACCTGCGTGCACTTCTGGCTGCACCCCAACGTCTGCTGCTGCTGCTCCCCCCGTCAGCGCTGCTGCGACTCCCCCGCCCGCCACTGCTGCTGGGCTACGGCTGCGGCAACTCCACCGGCTCAGGCCGGCTCGTAGGAGAAGAACTGATGCTGCGCTGCACATAGGCAGAGCCTGCGCTGCTGCATCGCCGCCGGCGCGGGAGCGTAGAGGAGGTCCAATGCTGCCACTGCCGGCAGCATTGCAAAGGGAGTCGTGGGCTTGAGAAACAGACGCGTTTGATCTGGGAAGCGAGCGTCCTCACGAGCAAAGGCCGCACAGCGGAGGTGTTCGGCGGAGGGGCAATTAAAAGTGCGAGGAGAGGAGAAGAGAAGCGTAAAGAGAGAGAGGAAGAGAAGCCAGCTAGCACGAAAGAGCTTCGTTAAGCGGCGCGCGTGTGCCCGTGAGGAGCAGACGGGGTTGGGGGGAAAAGTGTTAAGACGATGCACGGAGGAGAACTGAGAGGAAAAATCACGCCGAAACCACTGGAAAGGTGAAGAGACGGGGAACGAAGAAGGACGTGGAAGTGAACGATGAAGAAGAATTGAACTGGGAACGGAAGTGGTACGTACGGTGGAAGTGTTCAAATTTCCACGCCCGAGAATGAGAGATACTAAAGATCACTGCCCTGACCCAGCAAAGCGCAACCCCGCTGAGGGCCGAAACGGGCGTGCTGCTCGACGAAGGACGTAGCTTTTCCCGTTGAGGCCGCTGTCGCTTCTCTGCAGTGCCGACGACTCTGCGAATCGCGAGAAAATCCTTCCGTTTGCAGCGGAAAATAAGAACTTTGCAGACCGCGCATGCACTGTCGCGGCTAGCAGCAACAGCAGCAACACGGCAACACCAAGAGCAGCAGCAGCGGCAAGAGCGGCAGGTAGAGCAGCAACTACAGCAGCAAGACCAGCAGCAGCAGCAAGAGCAGCAGCAGCAGCAACCGCACCACAGCCAGTGATACCCCCGCAGCAGTAGCACCAGAGGGAACAGGACCTCTGCTGCTGCCAACACGTGACAAGAGAAGCGAGTGAAGCAGCAACACTGCCCCAGCAGGAACCGCCTCGTGGCTGCAGCAGCTGCTGCAGCATGGGGGGACGAGGTCTTGCCGCGGCGGGGCGACTGGGAAGTGCCGTGTCCAGTGTACGTACACCCGACAAGGGATCCCAGGGAAAGTTCGTCACGCGGCAGGGAGAATTGTAGCCCAGGCTGCTACCGTGAGTCGAAAACCGAGAAGAGAAGAGAATAGGGTAAGTGCCCATGTGAACTCGGGATACATCTTCTCGCGGGGTTCCCTCGCGAAGGGCAGCGAAGCGCCGGGGGCGTGTGGACACCTCGAAGGCTTCTTCCCCCCCTGGCATCTGAAAAGAGTCTTCGGACCTACGGCGCTGTCCTCCGTCGTGCGCCCTGTGCGGGCAGCTCGCCGACCACCTCTCCCACCACCGCTCCGCTGCAGTGACTGTGCTGCTGCAGTGCAGCGGGCAGAATTCCTTTCGTGCGAACTGCTGCGCTGAGCGGGGCTGTCACCGCTTCGGCTGCTGCTACTCCTGTCCCGCCCCTCGCGTCTTTCCTCTGCTCCCCCCTGTGTACGGACAACTTACGACAGGCGCCGTAGACCCGCCGCTTCTGCCGCTTTTTTCCTGACAGGCCGCTTCTTCCACTGCTGCTTCTGCCAGACAACCAGTGTCGCCAACGTGCCGACGACCTGCTGCGGCTGCTGCTGCGTGCTGCTGTCGTGCACATACTACGCCTAACCAGCCGCAGTGCCGTTCCTCGGGCGACTGAACTCCTCTCGATTGCAGCCGCATCTGCCTGCTGAAACAGCGTGTCCCTTTTTGCAGTCTGAGGAGACGAGAGTGCCGCAGAGGAAGCTGGAGCAGTGACAGCAGTAGCGAAAGAGGCAGGATTGTTGGGAAAGCTGCACCGAGCCGTGGACTTGAGCAACAACAGAAGCGGTAGACCACGAACAGCAGCACATCAGGGGCCCGCAGCAACAGGGGTATCGCCGCACGGACGACGGCGGACGGCGCACACATCTGCGGCGCGAATTCCTGCAGCAGCAGTGCACAGCGGCAGCGGCAGTGAAGCGGTCCCAACAACAGCGCCCAGGACAAGAGCGGCAGCGGCGCAGCAGCAGCCGCAGCAGCAGCCACAGCACTTCAGTTGAATACAGACTGGCGCGGATAGACGCTTGCCGCAGTCGGGAACGACACCGGTGCGGCAGCGGCAGCAGCAGCCGTGGAGGAAGCCTTAAGGATTCTGTAGTAGAGCAGCGGGCGGCGGCTGACAGCAGCAGCAGCGGGACTGCGCAGCAGCCCCGGGGAAGCCGCACCAGAGAGCTGCAGCACCGCCGGAGCATGGACGACAGCAGTGCCGGACTGCTGTCGTGCGGTGGTGATCCAGCGGGCAGCGGTCGCGGGACACACACAACAGCAGCTGTGCTGCGGCAGGTGGTCGTCTGCTTGCAAGTAATGTAAATTCTTTTTTTTTTTCCGTGGCTGCCGCAGAGCTGCTGTTTCGCTGTTGGTGTTGCACTGCTATGTCTCTCTTGCTACTGTCGTGGGCGTCTTCCTGCGCAGCTCTTCGTCGCCGGCATGTCGAAGGCCGTCCCCTGCCGCTAGCCGATCCCGGGGATCGTCATCCATCGCGCTCCTGCTGCTGCGGTGCTGCTGCTCTGTGTTGCGGCTGCTGTTGTTCCGTTGCCGCTGCTGCTGCCTCTGCGGCTGCTCCAGCGTCCACGGCTGCTGCCTCTGTTGCCGCTGCCATGATGCCCGTGCTTCAATACTCTCCTTTCTCTTCTACTTTCCCCTAAGTGAGGCGGTGCACCTTGGGTAGCAGGCAGCGTTCTTTCGAGTGCAGTGCTGCTGCTGCGGCCGCCGCCGCTGCCTCGCGTGTCGCCTGTCATGCTCGTAGCCGCGTCTTTCGCAACTATTGCTGCAGAGGTGCATTTTGTCCAAGGCCCTGGACTTGCCATTTTGTCGTAGCGCCTCTTTAATTCTTCAACGTCGCGAAGGCAGGGTTTTTTTCTACCCAGAAGACCGTGCACTCCCACTGCAATAGCAGTGTGCCTAAGAGCATGCAACCCACGCCGCGGCAGCAGCGGCGAGGGCAGAAGCAGCTGTCGACAGGTGTTCTTACTGCAGCTGCACTCTTTATACAGAGGCGGCAGCAGCAGCAACAGCGAGAGATAGGGACTGAACAGTAGCAGCAGCAGGGACTGTAGCGGCTTCTCTTGGGGACGGACTGAAGAGGCGTGTTGCCCGCGCCCCGCGGGCGCCCGGCGTTCTCACACGACACAAACCCCACACCGCAGTCAGCAACAGCACCAGGAAACTGCAGCAGCAGGAGGACACACCGGCAAAACTGGCAGCAAAAACAGCAGCAGACACTCCGCGAGCAGCACCCCAAGGGCTCTGTGAGGTCTTCGGGGCTCTTGCGTCAGAGGAAGGCCGCTGCGACCGTGTGGCGTTTGCTGCAGTCGAGACAAGCGAGCAGCAGGGGGGGGCGAGCGGCACTGGGCGAGCAGAAGGCGCGTTGAGGATTAATCCAAGAGTGGCACCATGTCTCGTCTAGTCACCGTCGTGCGCGCGACGTCGCCTGCTGGGGGGGCCCATCACCAGGGGGGAGTCCGAGTGTTGAGCAGCGCCGCAGCAGCATTTTCCTCCTGCGCCTCGTCTTCCTCCACGTCTTGCTCTTCCTCGTCGTCGTCCGCGGCAGCCGCAGCGAAGACGAGAGGGCCGCGTTACGCCGGTGCTGCTGCTCCTGCTGCTTCTGGCTCCGCGGCAACTACCGGAGGAGCAGCTGCACACCAGTCTTTCCCAACAGGGACAGCAGCAAGCTGCTGCCCGTTTCTGTCCAGACATGCGGAGCACTCTCTTGCGACTCTCTTCCCCTTCCGAGCGTTCTGCCCGGTTGCCTCGAACATTGATGCTGCTGCGCTGCCTGCAGTGCTGCGCGCCACCACACTCCACCACCAGCGGCTTGTTGGCCTTCACCAGCAGCAGCACCTGCAACAGCGACAGCAGCAGCGTGACCGACAGCAGCAGATACAGCCAGCAGCAGAGAGAAGCGGCCAGCAGATGCCCATCCGTCTTACGCTTGCGCATCCAGCGCTCCACCTGCAACACGTACTTTCGCCTCGGGACGTCCCCCAGCAGCAGCAACAGCAGCAGCGGCACCCCTTGCAGCAACAGCACGAGGAGCACCAGGTGCTACAGCGGCAGCAGCTGCAGCAGCAACTGCAGCAGGAGACGGAAGGAACGCAGTGCTTGTCGCCTTTCTATTACGAGGAGCGCTTCGCCGCAGCAATAGCGCAGCTTCATGCGGAGGGCCGTTACCGTGTCTTTGCCGAACTGAAGAGGAAGCGTGGACAGTTCCCACGGGCAGCGATTTTCTTCGAAGAGAATCAGCAGCTGGCGCAACTGCTTGGCACCGGCGTCGCGCCACGCAGAGCCCTGCACAAAGACGTCCTCAACGGCGAGCAGCAGCAACACCAAGCGCAGCATCAGCAGCAGAAGGTGCAGCAGCAGCAGAAGGTGCATCCGCAGCAGAAGGTGCAGCAGCAGCAGCAGAAGGGGCAGCAGCAGCAAGAACGGCAGCAGCAGGAGCCGCAGCAAGCGCGCAGCCTACAGGCAAGAATGCGGCGGGGTGAGGTGCAGCTCTGGTGTTCGAACGATTATCTCGGCATGGGTCAGCACCCACTAGTTCTTCAGGTAAGAGCCAGAGCTGCTGCAGCCGTCTTCCCGTTTCTCTCGCTCTATCTCCACGCTGGTGTACATACACTACAGCACTTCCTATGTACAGCACTTGTCTGCACCGCGTGTTGAACCCTGAATGAGTCTACACTTCTCCGTCTCTAAAATATTTACGTACGAAGAGGGGGTAAGAGTTCTCTGGCATGCCGGTGTTTTTCTTCTGCGAGAGCCAACAGACGCCTCTGCGTCTTGCTGTTGCGGCAGCTGCTGTTCCAGGAGTGCTATCATACTTGCTGCGCTGCTCTTCATCCTTCTTCGTCGCACTGGGCGCGCTCGACTTCTCTTTCTTGCTCAAAACGTCTGCTTCTCCCGCGTCTCTGTGCTCGTACGGTGCTGCTGCGGACGGTCTTCTCCACTCCAGCGACCACTTGCAGCTGCCGCTGAAAATTTCTCAGCTGATGCCCCCGCTTGCACTCTGCCATTACGTGGCCTTCGCGCTCCCTGTGCTGGTACATGCACATCAACGTGCCCCACGCGTCTGCCTGCCGCATGTGTCTATGGCTGCATGCGTCGCCCCCCCGCATGCGGCCTCCCACTCGTCTACAGCAGTTGTTGCCTCTACGCTCTGGTGGCCGCTCCTGTTGCTTCACTGTTGCCGTTGCCGCCTGCAACATGCGCGCGCCATCGCTGCTGCTGCTGCGCTCCCCGACTGCTGCCCTGCCACTTCCGGTTTTGCTGCTGCGTACGTGTGCTGCTGGTCCTGCGGCTACCGTTGGTTGCTGCTGCCACTGCCTACACGCACTGCTGCTGCCGCCTCTCCGGTTTCTGCTGCTGCCTACGTGCACTGCTCTGCTGCTGCCTACATGCGCTGCTCTGCTGCTGCCTACATGCGCTGCTCTGCTGCTGCCTACATGCGCTGCTCTGCTGCTGCCTACATGCGCTGCTCTGCTGCTGCCTACATGCGCTGCTCTGCTGCTGCCTACATGCGCTGCTCTGCTGCTGCTAACATGCGCTGCTGCTGCTGCCGCCTACACGCGCTGCTGCTGCTGCTTGGGTGTGAACCCTGCAGCGGCCAAGGCTTGGCTCGTTGACGTGCATCTTGCTGGTGCTGCTGCCCAGTACACTGCGTCCGTGCTGCTGCTGCTGCTGCACCCGATCACGTGTTGACACGGCTCCCGCTGGTGGGGCTGCTACGCGCATTGCCACTCTGCTGGTGCTGTCTCATCTTCCCGAGCTGCTGTCGCTGCCAGTCGCGGGACACGCTGCTAGGGCTGCTGCTGCCCTAGTCGTTCTGCTGCCGCTGCAGGAGCTGGTCTTCTCCTTCTGTGGCAGTTGGCGACGCAGTGAAGTCTTTTGGTAGTGCTGCTGCTGGTGCGGCTGCCCAGCCGGCCACGTCGTTGTCAACAATCTGACGCTGTTTTGCCTCTCCTCCTCTTCTACTGCTGCTTCTTCTCCTCTCTCGCCGTTCTCCTGCTGCGCTTCCGTCTTGCCAGTCCGCGGCTGTCGCTCCTTCGGTCCGCGCGCAACGCCTTGTCTTTGGTCGCGCCTTTCTTCTGCTGCTGCCTCACTTGCTCGGTTGCTGCTGCTGCTTTCTTCGCGCCTGCTCCGACCACTGCTCCTGTTTCACGTGTGCGGCGGCCTCTTATGTTGCTGCGTTGCTGCTTCTGCTGCAGTAGCAAGTTCTTGTTCTGTTGCCGCTGCTGCTGCCTCAGTGCCGCGTTCCTCTTTTTCGTGTGCTGCTGTTACCGTTGATGCTGCTGCTGCCGCTGATGATGCTGCAGCTGCTGTGGCTGCTGCTGCTGCTCCTCGTTGTGCGGCAGCGCGCCCTCTGCGTCAGCGACACTTCGTCTGTGTCCGTCTCTGTTGCAGTGACTTTGCGTTCTCTGCTGCGAGGCTTCGCTCCCTTCCGTTCTCTGCTGCTGCTGCCACCGCAGGCTGCGCATGCAGCGCTGGACGAGGTCGGCGCAGGCGCGGGTGGCACGCGCAATATCAGCGGCACGTCCAGTTATCACGTCGAACTGGAGCGGGAACTTGCTGCATTCCACGGCAAAGAGGCAGCGCTGCTTTTCACCTCAGGTAACATGCTCCCTCCTAACGAGTCACCACCACCACCACAAAAGAGTAGTTTCTGTCTGTGTCACAGTAAAAGATGCACTCCCATGTGTATACGTATAAATACACGTATATACACATACTTTTGTTTTACAGCTACCTCTCGGGTCCAGATGGGCTGATACACATTGCAGCACAGCATGCAGGTGCCCTCCGTCTTCTGCGCAGCCCTGTTCCCATGGAATTTTGCTGATGGGGTGCACCACCACTGACGCAGAAGTCGCTCTCTTCGATGCTTTGCCTGAGACGGCTCTCATTCTTTCGAGCTGCACGGGCTGCTGCTCCACCCGTCGACAGAGGAGTGAGTGTCTTAGACTGGCCTCTGTGTGCCGCAGCTGGAGGCACACTTCGCTGCTACGCCTGAGGCGAGGAGAATTTTCTCCCGTCTTGGAAACGATTGTTGGTATCACGCGATCTGACGCCTGACTGCTTTGGTGGTAGAACAGCGGACTGCCATTTACGGGAGCGGGGTCGTTCCTCTTCGCAGAAAACTCGACAGCGACACGTCCTGCTGCAATACCGAAACATGTCTGCCTCATGGTTCTGTCTTGAAAAAGCGTTTCCCGTCGTGTGTCCAGCAAAGACGGCGGCGTTCTGTCTTTGGAAATGCTGTTCTTCGATTCTTGGAAGAGGAGAGAGCGCGCAGTGGGATGTATGTACGCCGCGGCTGTGGGGTGACTCTCTGAGGTGTTTGTGTACTGGATAGGGCAGGCAGTAGGTGGACGTATACCACAGCAGGTGTACATACACCATAGTAGGTGTACGTACACCAGGGGAGGTGTACATACACCACTGTAGGTGTACATGCACCACAGGAGGTGTACATACACCACAGGAGGTGTACATACACCACAGTAGGTGTACAT